>JAJOZX010000852.1:570000-580000 GCA_023014485.1 Bathynomus jamesi | reverse complement strand
TGCGTTTTAAACATTTTAAACAAATTTCAAAGGGGTGCCGCCCAGACTTTTGCGTGGAACTATATATATATATATATATATATATTATATATATATAATATATATATATATATATATATTATATATATATATTATATAATATATATATATATATAGGGTGAACCAAATGTAGGTGGACAGTAAATGATAACGTTTATTTTGAGAATACATATTTAATTTTTGTATACTATAATACAAAATAAAATTTAAATAAATTTAGTTATATTATTTAATATAATAAAACACAAACACCATAGTTATAATGAACACCATAGTTATAATATAATATAACACAAACCGTATTCAACCTACTGTCCACCTACTTTTGGTTCACCGTGTATATATAAAGGTTCTAAAATGAAAAAATTCTACTAAATCTGGATACGGATAATTTATTTAATATACGACAATTTGCATGGTTGTTTTCCCTTCCTTTTGTTGGTTGTTCAGTCAACAACTACAACTTACATTCAGACCACGCTTCCATAAGATTTTATTCACGGTTGTTAAATCAAGAAAAAGCCAGTCCCTCAATAAATGTACAAAATGCCACAGCCATTACAATTTTCACTTTCATATTCAAAGCCAGTGAAAATAAATTTGTGAAGCTGCACTCAAAATGTAAGTGGATCGTGAGCTTGAAGTAAATGTTTAATAAAGTTTCACTGGCTTAAAAATATATATTCAAAATAGTTTGTATGAAATTATTTGCATGTTATAATACGAACGTAGAGCGACTAGATCAGGGATTCTCAACCGGTGGGTAATTATTCCCAAAGGGGTAATTTGGGATATCCACGGGGGAGGGGGCGGGTAATGGAAGCCATACATACTGTATTTTATTTAAGAGTGTTGTTTAAAGACAATTGTATGATTACAAACTACTTTTTAACTTTTGGTTAATTTACGCGTCATTAAGGGGTAATGGGGTGAGCGCCAATGCTTCAGGTGGGTAATGAAAGTAAGGGGGTTGAGAACCCCTGGACTAGACATAGGTAAGCTTTGATTAAACTATTTAACTTACAGGTGGTTGGTTGGCATTTTGAAATACATGAGTCCTTTTCAAACTCTTCTTAATTCTATCGGTTATGATTCTCTCTTCTTGTGTATATATATATATATATATATATATATACGCTTCTCTCAGTTTTTGTGTAAGAAGTCGAGGTGGAAAGAGTACATCAGTACTCGAGTATTCTTGCACTCGAGTACGTGTATTTGTGGTACTCGTATTCGTACTCGAGGGAATCTGAAATAGCTGTAATCGTACTCGTACTCGCTTACTCCAAAAAGTCTGTACTTGTATTCGTATTCGTACTTCTCCAGTTACAAAATTTTGAGATTCTTTCCACCTCGAGTAAGAAGAACTATTATATCGTACATCTATATCGTCAAGTGTTTATATTTATATAAATTATGATTTTCCTTTAATTAATTAATAATGATTCAATAATTATTAAGTTAATCAGCTTATTACATAATTTCTGAACTATTAATAAAAATAAAGTTAATAAGAGCTAAGCATGATTTCCTACCTATGGATATCATTTCAAGTATGGAAAGTAAAGTATACTGAAATATGGGGACATAATTCCATAGATTTGTTTATAGTTTGTCCCTATACAAGAAATCTCTCATTACCTTACTGATTATATATACGCTTAGATACTTTTAAGCGTACTATTCAGTGTACACTATGTAGCGTACTATCGTTTATAGTTAATTTCCTATAAAAATGAAAAGGTGAGTCAGGGACGACATTATAAATGTCAAAAGGTTTAGTTGAATATTTGTTTTTAAAGCAAAATATAAATTTAGGTGTGATGTTAAACTGCTTCCTTATTAACTCATACGAATAATGCAAATTGTAACTTTACTTCTATCCCATTTTCTCTTAGATCATCTGTCATATCAGATGCAAATTTAACATAAACTTCTCGCTCTACGATTGGTGGAACCCTGATGGAATCCACCAATAAAATTATGGATTGATAAAAGCGGTGGGAGGAGTTTAGGTAGAAAGGACCAATAAGAGCTCGATTAAATAGAAGAACGATAGTATGTTTCCCCTTTTTTGGAACGAAATTTACCCTCATTTTGGAGGGAAATGCGCGTGATGACCAAATCAATCTGGAAACCTTTCAGTTAACGAAAGGCAGAAGGAAGGTTAAGTCTTTCTGCTCGTAACGGGATAAAACCTGATTTATTGACTACAGTTTCGGTTGAATTACGTTTAAAATAACCCAAAAAACTTTTGTTTTAATTGGTGGTCTTAATAATTAATTAAATTAATTAATTGTACATTTAAATTAAGTTAAAAGTAAACTCTGATGACAAGTTGTGGTTAAGAATTTTAGATCTGAATTCCCTTCAAAAAAATAACTGCTTTTTGGAGTGTCCAATGAACTGACATTTATTCTTTGTTGGTAGTAGAGGTGAGTATAAACTATTGATTAGTTAATTAGTTTAAATAAACTTGTTAAATTAGTTAAATTATTTTAAAATTACTTAAACTTGTTTCCAATTATCAAATATATTTATAAAAAACTTTTACATTTCTGTAAAACAAATTTTAAATAAGTTTTTTTTTTCAAATTTGAATTTAACTTTGGTTATTCCAAATTTTTAAGCATTTGATTTAAAGCAAATCTTTAATATTTAATTGAGACTAGTAATAATTTGTTAAAAATAAAAATTAAAACTAAGTTTTAATTAAATATTCTAAAAAAAGCTGAACTACTAGTGTTGATATTTTTTAAAAAGATTTTAATTTTATTAATATATAAAAAGCTTTTTGTATACTTAATTGTAAAATTAACTAATTAAAAGTAATTTTACAAATTTTATTTCTTTTTTATTCCCTTTAGTTGACTAAACTAACAAATGTTTAGTTCCTAAAGAGAAAATCCAATAAATAAAGAATCAAAATTCCTTTCTTCATCAGTGAAACAAACAAACAAAAAGACTCCAGAATACATCCTAACTTTTTGTGCTACCTCGTTTTCAGAGTATTCCATATTAATTGAGGGTTACCTACTTGTATAAATACTTCAACTCGTGTCAGAAGATTAATAAATAGCCGCCAAATAGGAGTTATTTTATACTTTTCATCATTGTGGACATTCGTCTTGTATCTTTACCCTCTAAACCAGTGGTGGGCAACCTGCGGCCCATCAGGTTTCTGAGTGCGGTCCAAGAGATATTTTACTAACCATTGTCCACATAAATGAAAATTTTGGAATTTATATTAATATTTCCATAATCTACTGATAATTTTGTTTGATTTAACAAAATTTCTTTATATTAATAAGCCTAAAAGCATAAGCATAAAGCGTAAAAGGTAAGCATAAAAATTGTTTCTTTTGCTTTACTGTTTGAAGTTGATCACAATTCAATTAATATATAAATACTAATTTTCTCTAAATCTTTATGAAGTTTTCGGGCTGCATTAAATGCATTTAAGCATATTCGTGGGGCCATGTTTAGCGCACATGCACATTTTTAATCTTGCGGCCCACTGAGATGAAGGAAGGCCACTCATGCGACCCACTCACTAGCCTAGGTTGCCCATCACTGCTCTAAAACGTGTTTTAGAGTTTGGTTGTACGCTCTATAATTGAAACGTATAAGAATTTATGCATTTTCACTAGTAGTTAGGTCATACGTTCCAAATGAAGCGTGTAACCAAATAATGAATGTTTGAATTAAATAGTTGAAATTTTCATAACATTTAACTCAAAATGTACAACCAAATGTTTAAAATATGGTTTAAGTTAGTGGGTAGGGAGGGAAATCTGTAGTCGAAATAACTAAACATTTGCTTACTATATGCCAAATAGTGAATCCAAGTGTATTATATAGGGTTCATTCAACTGTACTGTACTTTCACTTACCATGCATATTGTATATACTGCTAAAAGCTTATATTATTAGTGCAACCATGGGAAAGTTGGGTTAACCATAGTTGCATTAACCATTTGGTAGAGTGCACAAATAGCTCTACTTTTATTTAGTTATTTCGCCAAGGATTTTTCCGTATGCACTTCTCAAATCGTTCTTCTTAACATATTCCGTACGGTGTGACCCACCGGTGGGACAAATTTGTCCCAGTTTGTCTCACCGGTGGGTCAGACTGCACGGAATGTGTTTATTAACGTGTCTTCGGAACTTTATCTGAAAATGGCTGAAATGTTTGTTGATATTTTGTCAAAAATAAATTTTTTATTTACATATTATTAAATGTTTCTGCTTTTTTTTTAAATTTTATAGTGCAGAAATTTTGTTCTCCTTCAAAGAATAGAAACTAATTCTTGAGTGATTGGCTGAAATATTAAGTTTTCAACCTTTTCACCACTTTAGCCGTGTCGAATTTCTTTTTTATTCCTTTGTTGGATCCATGATTCGGCCATTTGTATCCCTCATATAAAAGACGGGTCGAGAGATACAAAGACTATAATAATTTTGTGTTTACCTTTTAATTATTAATTTTCCTACCCAATCAACAGGTATTTAAAATTTCAAAATGTTAACACAATACGATTAGTTAAGAGTTTTTGCGAGGTTTGATGTTATCATGATGTTATCGTCGTAATATGCATGTCCATCCTCTTACCAAGATAAGTTTAGAACATGTTTAGCAGAAAATACTTGATTCTTGTCCAAATTACACGTACTATTGGAGATAAATAGATTTATATTATGGAATTTTGATTTAAGATTTATCGAAAGTTTTAAATTTCAAGAACCTTTAGCGATATGCTATGCAGATTCTTGTTATTTTGGTTAATTGTAAAACCAAACAGAACTTTGCACGCTTTATTAGTATATATGTTCGCGTTGTATATTTTTGTTTTATATGGAGAACACTATTATTTCTTTTTATATGGCTTTAATGAGAGGAATCACTGTGAGTTTTTTATGCTCTTAAATTAAGGAATTTGATATAATCTTTCTTATCCTTGTGAACTTTGTATTTTATCTACTGATAACATATTGCTAATGGTTTGTATTAAATAGACAATTTATAATTAGTCCTATACATTAAGCGTTAACATTTTCTCATGCTGAATTCTTAACATTCTCCATACATACTTTTTCTGTGTTTGGTCTTCTAATGAGCTAACGACGTGCTTGCACGTATAATTAATATACAATTCTTTCACACCATCATACACTCAAAACCGGTTGTTATACTTATCGAAAATTGTTTATCTTCCAAAGACATTGTGACATCATATATATAATATATATATATAATGAAATATTAATAATGTGTAAATATCTTTTTAAAATGAAATTCATGTATTCGAATAATCAGCAAATATAATATTTATATTTGGTAGCGCTCATATTTGCTTACAACTCCTGATCAGATTTGTAAACAAATTGAACTGAATAAAAATGTAAACTGTATTCGTACTCCACTATTCTGATCAAGGTTTGTAAAGTTACTTTAAAAAAATATTTTAACATATGAGGTTATTTCTTTTAATTATAGACACAGTTTTGATATTGCATATCTCTCTCTCTCTCTCTCCCCCTGTATATGTATGTATGTATGTATGTATGCATGTATGTTGATTTTAATTTTTCACCCTATTCCAATCACCTATACTATTTTCTACGAGAAAAATTACATGGTAAAGATTTTGGGCTTAAATTATTATATAACATTAAATATTCTTATATTGTTTATCAATGTTTAGTTTTTAATTTATTTAAGTATATCCTTAAGAGTCAGTGATACGGATGAAATATAGGTTCTTTATACGAATATAAGTAACATACTTTAAGTATTCCACAACATGTGCAGATCCATCTAGCGGTAAAACGGCTTTTCATATTTACTGACGTTTAGTCTTGAACTCCTAATATATATATACAGTAACTCGTTCATTCCAGTACTAGAATACTGAAATGCAATATAACTCCATAACAAATTCACCCATTTATAGAGCACCACCTTCGAGTCCTAGCGAAGTGGAGAAGTGGAGGAAGAGTTGCCATTTTTTTTTAGATTTTAACTTTTATGGAATAACATTTCTGTTTTAGTTTTGAAAATAAGCTGAAATTAGTCCAGATTTCTGTTTTTCAACTTATTCTAGTGTTCAGTTGTATAATAAGGGATTCCTCCAATATAACATCAGTTTTTAAACACAGAACCAATACTTAGTTGTCCCTATATAGGTAGCTTCCCAGCAAGAAATGGCACGTTTTAGTAAACGTCATAAACCTTTATTATAAAACCTTTATAAAACGTCTATAAAACCTTTATAAGACCTTTATAAAACGTCTATAAAACGTTTATGACATTTACTAAAAGTCCCATTTCCTGTTGGGAATTTGCAAGCAAATTATTTAACAAAGTATTCAAAATGTTTACACATCCATTAAGTTTGTTAACACAGAAAATAAACCTGGCTACCATCGATCGTAAGGTTGGATGAACCATTTTACATTACTTGCGAGATAACGAACGATATAGTTTGGTTATTTAAACAAAAGCATTTTTTTTATATACTTATACTAGTGGCAAATATTTCAGCGAGATTTGTAGCCCTTCACATTATAGAATTTGTACAGGGTGATTTACTCGCTGGTTGCCCCAGCGGATATATTAGCGATACTCTGGGGCAACCAGCGAGTGAATCACGCTGTATAATAAGTCTATCCTGATCACGTAAAACGCATGAAAAAGATAACTGAAAGCGTTCCGTTTCTGCTTTGCTTTTTATCATGTTCCAAAATGAAATGAATGTAGGTCACACACAACCCCCCCCCCCCTCCCAAAATGATAACTTCCGTTTTAGAGGCGATTTGAATTTATGTATAATTTTGTGACTCTTTTTTTTTATTTTTGATCATTCATTACCTAAAACACATTTTCAACTTACGATGCATTCAAATGATTTGGATTAACCTCACAATGGTTTAACTCTTTCGGGCATTTAGAGATCTCGTGCGAAATCGTATAAAGTTGTCTGGTGTTAACCAAAATAAGATCACTAAAGTGGATTTTATGCAACGTAGGATTAAATGCTTTATGTACTAAATAATATATTTCATTATAAAGTACAGTAAAATGGTCTGTCCCCATCTCATTTTGTCAATCTCATTTCATTCTTTGCCCAGTAGTGAGAATTTCAAATTAGGCAATTATCAAATCGATCGATTCCCAGTGTAAGAATCTCCGCTTTAAGTTAAAATTTTAATAGAAAATACCCCAAAATACCCCAAAATATCTCTCGGGGTCTGCAGTTGCGTGACTGTATCTTCTTTTACTCTTTCAGGAAACACTTTTCATAAATTTAGAATTCGTACTTGAAACGTTTTCACTCGGGGACCGCTGCCGTGAATGGGAATGACACTGAGTGAAAAGTAATCCATCAAAACAATTACTTAAACCGACATATATTTATAGAGACCTCAAACTTAATTTACTCCTTTTAATTTTTTGTAAATTCCTTTAAAAGATAAAATATAAAATAATAATTTTTATTAAGTAAATAATTATTAATTTCGACATTTTTATTTTATTTAAAAATTAAAAATTAATCTTTTTAAAAACAAACCAATAAATAAATTAATAAAATAATTAATTAATTAATATAAACAATAATTCTTTTAAACGTACAAAAATAGTGACAATTTAATACTTAAAAAGAATTTTGATTTATTTTTATCAAAGATATTTTTTTGACGTCTATTATTTTTTAATTAGTCAAAATTTGAGTAATTTTTTTTTAAATATCTTGAAATTCTTAAAATTTAATGAAAGGCTTTGCTTTAATTGACCAATAAAAGAAATTATGTAATGATTGGAAATTAATTCAAATATTTAAGTTAGTTTTAAAAGTATAAATATATATTATATCCGAAGTTTGATCTAAAATTGTGTAGAATGTGGTCACATTTTCGTACATTGAAACAGAGCCGTAGTTATAACCACCAAATTAGTATGAAAACTAATCCAGATGGTTGGTTCATTCAGCTATACGATAGTTCATTCAACTATACGATAGTTGTTCCAACCACGTTTATAATTTTCTCAGCCATTAATGTTTAGTACAATCGTGGAATGCCCGAATCAACATTTTGAATTGGTTGTCAAATAATTGGGCTCTCGCAACCAATCTTTATTTCAAAGAACGTTGAACCTATACTACACATCTTAACAGATTGACGTAAACATGAATGAGGGAAAGAATTTTTAAGTTCATTACATTAACTGTATTTGTTTTTCACTAAAAAACTGTCCCAGTACAGTCCCAGCACAGTCCCAGCACAGTCATAAAGAAAAATTTCGTCCGAATCCATTCATTAGATATTTAATTTTCATAAATTTTTAAGAACGATTTTATTGAACACATTAAAAAACAAATCCGGAAAAATGGAAAAAATTGTGTCCATAACAACCTGTCCAAGTGGATGATGCACTTATTCGGATCATTTGTCAGTCAGTTACTTTAATTCAGTTCTCTGAAACTATTTTCATTCAATGAAATCTGTCCTTCAAAGCAATGGGGTTGCTAATCCAGTTAGCCCTAAGCAGGAATATTTTTACCCCCCCCCCCTCGCACAAAACACATGTTAATAATACTAATAAACATACTATTAAATAGTAAAACGCGAATAGGGGGAGGGGCTCTTTACTTCGGGGTCCGAAGCAGTTGCTTAGTCTACTTATGCTTAGCGCCGGCATTGCTACAAAGAATGTGAAGTAAGTTTTTTTAATGGTAAATATTCCAATGATCCAAATAGGACTATAAACTAGTTGGGACTTTACTGAGCCATTTTTTACAGCGTTGTTAAAGAAATAATGTCTATTCTTTACTCATTTCCTCTATTTCCCTCTAATTCCATCAGTACAATCCGAGAAGATCTGAGTTGAAATTCGAATTAAATGCTAAGGCTTTTGCAATCCTCATTTTTTCCGATTTTCACAAGTGTCACGTTTAATTAACTTTCAATCACGTCTTAGAAAGCTTATTTCAAATGTCATTCTGTAAATTATCTTGTATGATAAACTATAAGTTTGTGATTAGAATTTTTTGTGACTTCTTCTTCTTCGATATGACGCTCACGAACTGTTCCTTCTTCTGCAGAATGAATGGTTTTCCGTACCCTGGGGTTCTCGGGGTGCATCAGTTCACGAATCCTGATCCCCGGCAGCGACTTTCTCCTCCCCGGCGTCAGGACACGTTCAGCGCTTCACACACTTTTTCCGCGCGAGAAAATCAACCTTCCCTCTCACGCGCCTCCTCATTACATCCTCCGTCAGCGCCTTCATCGAATAACGAGAACTACGACCCTGCCATCAAGGAAGAGTCGGAGAACGCTCGCGAGGACATCCAGAGCGGCACCAGCGACGAAGATTCAGGAAGGAACTGCGCTACAGGTGGAGAAGGGGTCCTCAGCAGCGGAAGCGGAGGCAGCAGCGGAGGGAGCAAGAAGCCTCGCCAGCAGAAAATGGTACGTCTCTCGATCAACGCCAGAGAACGCCGCAGAATGCATGATCTCAACGACGCCCTCGATGAACTGCGTGCGGTTATCCCGTACGCCCATTCGCCCTCAGTAAGGAAGCTTTCCAAGATCGCGACGCTTCTCCTCGCTAAGAACTACATCCTGATGCAGTCGAACGCCATCGACGAACTCAAGCGCGTTGTATCTTATCTTAATCACCCCGGGGCACACCTGCCCCACCTTCCTCCTTCGGCGATGGCGGCATACGACATTGGAACCTCTCTGTCGGCAGAGGCCTCGCTGGCGACTGCCTCAAGCGGGTCGTTCCAGAGGATGCAGGGGCACCAGAGGGAGTCGCTTCCTTCGTCAGGATCCGACCACAGCAAACTCACTCCCGCATCAGCTCAGCAACAGCTTTTCCCTCCGTCCAGTGCTCAATTCAAAGCCCAAACTTAATTCTATTCCCTTGAAAGACCTCATGTAGTAATCCATTTGAACG
>JAJOZX010000852.1:525000-565000 GCA_023014485.1 Bathynomus jamesi | reverse complement strand
ATTATGGGGACTGTATATATATATATATATAATATATATATATATATATATATATATATATATATATATATATATATATATATATATGGGGACTGTATATATATATATATATATATATATATATATATATATATATATATATATATATATATATATATATATATATTATATATATAAATGAAGTGATAAATATAGAGCAAATGCAGTATATATAATATAAACTTTATTTAAGATGTCTATAAAATTAACTCTTTCAAGCCCAGTGGTGTCATCCGAGTGAATAAAATCGTCTGGCGTGAGCTGGAAGGAAAAAGTATAAAAAGCGAAGCTGGGCTTGAAATGTTTATATGTAGCGAGGGAACAGTAAATTATAGTTGTAACTGTAAAGGAAAATGGAACTGGAAACTGTAAATATTATCTAACGAGAATAACAGTTGTCGTATTTTCCCAAATTACAGTCAGAATACAGTCACGTGATATAAACAATAGTTGGTGTTGTATATATATATATATATATATATATATATATATATAGTTTCTTCCCATTCGGTGCCATTCCCCTTTCATTCGGCGCCCGAGAATGAATAACCCGCGAGTGGGAATCTCAAATGAGGCAATTCCCAAATCGATGAATCCCCATTCCAAGTTTAGGATTTCCTATACTTTATTAAGTTAGAATTTTTATAGAAAATACCCCTCGGAGCCCGAACTGCGTCAAGGTCACTTTTACCCTTCCTCAAATCAGGGCATCTCACAAATTTGGAATTCTCATTTGGAATTCTCATTCGCGAATCGCGAATGAGGATGAGAAAAACATTGAATGGGAATTCATCGTTTGTATATCTTAAGAAAATGTGTGTAGGTATACTTTTAATTTACAATATAGCTATTTAAAAAAACACTCGAGTAGGGATTATGTGCATGTAGGTTAAAAATTAGAAATATACAGGGTGCCCATAAATTATCTTTACAAATCCAAATGAAATTGAATTTGTAAAGATAATTTATGGACACTCGGTATGTATATATATATATAGTTAGGCAAAAAACCTTTCTTTTTTGAGTTCTGCTGATCCCTTATATAGTCACACTTAAGTATGAGAATATAGGTGAAAGTTATCATCCAGCAAGAAGTGTGACCTATAGGAAACGTCACTAAAAAGACGCTTATGGCACTAAACCGTGTTATTTCTTGCTGGACACACTGTATAAAATATAATGAAATTGTCTCGTATGCATAATATTATTATACTTAAATAAATACGCAATTCACTATTCTCTTTTATTCTATGCCAACGTATAATTAGTATTGTGATTTCATAATTAATTTTATAGAAATTTCAATTATTAATTGATACGGTTTTTAATGAACACGGGTGACATACAGGTACAAGCTTTTAGTGTTCTATAATATAATGCAGAAACATCAAACCAATTAATTATATTATACCGTTCGTGGAAAAGTGTGTCTTATGAATTCATATATAAATATATATGAATGATAACTTCGGTTATACTTAGGGGCCACGTCGCAACACTGATTCCCGTTAGATCATCGAAGTTAAGCGACGTTAGGTCTGTTCATCGGTTGGATGAGTGACCGCCCTATGCGTTCGGATGTAGTAACCCTCTTAAAATGGTTCGGATGTTACGTGAAGGTGTAGGTTCCCTTCGTCACATGACCTTTGGTGATACGAAAAAGGTTGAACAATTTCCAACATTATTTATTAATGGCAACTGGTAAGAGGGAATGATTTCGCTCAAAAGGATTCCAATTGTTTTTAGGGGTAGGGTTCAGCGACAAATGGCAAAGTCAAATTACTTTGCAAATACATAACCTACAATGGAATCATTCCTTATTTACTAAATCAATATTGACAACGTTGATGCCAGGTGAACACTGATTGGAAAAAAGTTTATCAATGTTGCGTCAACATTGATTTTGTAAAACGGCTTAAACGCTATATCAATATTCATGAACCAAAATTGAAAAGAAACTACACTGATATAGCAGAAGTTTTACAGTGCTAACCCCTAAAATCATGGTTCAAATATATATACACTGTGTATAACATCAGAATAATTTCATCAGTGTCAAATTAATGTTGACAGCGTCGGTTGAGATCAGTACTGAAATTACAGTGACCTTTAAACTATTGAAACAAATTTGAGATTCAACAATGATAAAAAATCTTATCAATGTGACTTACATAAAAGCAATGTTTGTTTGCGATATATATATATATATATATATATCTATATATATATATATATATATATATATATTATATATATAATCTTTAGCTATTCTATGTAATAGATTGCCACATTTTACAAAATAAAGTGCCAATTCTCTCTCTCTCTTCTCTCTCTCTCTCTCTCTCTCTCTCTCTCTCTCTTTCGGCGGTTTCTCTCTTCCTTTCCCAATGAGGGGACAAAGGAGTACCAATGAGGGACAAAGCAGTTCCTGAGTGCCAGAGGGGACAATCAAGAGGATCAAAGTGCCACAAACGAGGAACGGAAGTTGGCACCCGACGCAAATGACGCTTAATTTGGCATCTAAAATTGATACTTTCCCTCACTTGCAAAATCCCTTCCAATTTTACAGCCTAAGCGACGCTTTAAATTTTTTAATGGAATACGTGCATTCTCTCTCTCTCACACACACACACACACACACACACACACACACACACACACACACCACACAGGTGTAGGTATTTTCATATGCAAATTAGTTTGTGTGTACAGTTATTTGTGCACAAATTTGGAAATAAAATCGTCGAAAAAGAATTAATAATTATTAATTAATTAATTATTATTTATTAGTACTATTTGGATGGTTTTTGTTCGGCAAATTTATTTCCGTAACTGTACATACGTATAGGAATATTTAAAGGTAATTTACATCCTAGGAAATCTTCAACATTGTTTCGCAGTATTTTATTTAATGACTTTGCTTATAATTTGTAGTTCCACTGATATATATATATATATTATATATTATATATATATAATATATATATATATATATATATATATATATATATTAGATGGGATAGAACTCAGAATGGTCCCCTGAAGGTCTTTTGATACACAAAGACCGTGCATGGAACAGGAACTCTACTGGGAAAATTAAATCCACTATAGTTCGAATAAGTAATGGTAAATGACAAACATATAGTTTTGGGGTCTCTTTGTGAGTGACCCTTGTCCACGTCGGCTAACATCATGAAAAAGAAAAAACTATAGTGTTTTGTCATTTATTATTACTTTTCGGACTACAGTGGATTTAATTTTCCCAGAAGTTCCTTGTTCCATGCACGGTCTGTGTGTATCATATATATATATATATATATATATATATATATATATATATATATATATATATATATATATATAGGGTGTGCAAAAGACTGGACCCATAGGCGGTTTATATGGAAAAAAAGTGTGGCCTGCAGGAAGTTTATTATGAAATGAAATTTATTAACCATACACCAGTGACTAAATATGTAATTTAACGTTCTAGTTCAGAATTTACAATAAGTGTTCGAATTGATGTCCATCTTCTTCCAAACACTCCTTCTTTTGCGTACAAAAGCACAAGCTCTATTTTTTCTGCTATTGTTAACTTCTCTGCCATAGGGTAACAATCTGAAAATATTTAGTAAATTATAAACAAAAATTAAATTATAAAAACTATTATAAAAATCGAAAGATATTTTTATATAGTAAATTGCCTATGGGTCCAACTTTTGCACCACCCTGTATATATATATATATATATATATATATATATATATATATATATATAATATATATTAAAATACCTTTTGAGAGTTCCGACGATGGTTCAGGATTGACTTGTATTCCGCGTTATCTGCGAGATTTGGTGAGGGAGAGATTTGGTTCTCTCCCTCCTTTCTCTCTCTCTCTTCTCTCTCTCTCTCCTCTCTCTATCTGCATATATATATATATTATATATTATATATATTAGTGGTGGACCGGATGTCAGTTTTTGAAAAATCTGCGGATGCGGATTTTTAATTTCAATATCCGCGAATGCGGATGCGGATATTTAGTTAACCTATCAATATATAGAATTATGAATATATGACATAATTTTTTCAAATTTCGTGATATTACTATTATGGCAGGCAATGCATAAGAATTAAAATTAATATTAATATTTTCATTATGATAAAAATAATAACTTTCTCAAGAGTTTCAGCCACAGAAAATTCAATGAAACAAGTTTTCATTCAATTATCTGTTACCAACGTATTTATATTTTGACGTTTATATATTTGTTTGTTCATTAATAATTAATACTTTACATGAAATGTGCATGACTGGCCTTATAAGCTACTTTATAAGCTAATTTAATTGTAAATTGCATAATTTATTAAAGGTAATATCCGCATAACATCCGCAGTCAGGAGTGCGGATTCGGATATCCGGTCCACCACTAATATATATATATCTATATATATATATATATATATATTAATATATTATATATATATAATTATGCGGGTTGCTTCTACAGAGCTTCAATTTAATATTTAGGAGAAATCCAATGACAAGGAGAAATGTAAATGCCATGAAAAGTCTTCTTTATTGCGCAACGTTTCGAGCAATACGCTCATCTTCAGGCTGTTTAATAACAATGTGAAATTAAAATCAATATTGAATGAAAAACAAACAGAAATTTGTCTTTACGAATAGGTTATAGAAATTTCTGTTTGTTTTTCATTCAATATTGATTTTAATTTCACATTGTTATTAAACAGCCTGAAGATGAGCGTATTGCTCGAAACGTTGCGCAATAAAGAAGACTTTTCATGGCATTTACATTTCTCCTTGTCATTGGATTTCTCCTAAATATTATATATATATATATATATGATAACATTTTAAATGCGAAAAAATAAATTTCTTAATATAGATCGTATTAATTAAACCTAAAACAAGAATAAAAACATAATTAAAATAAAAATTACCATTAAGGGTGTTCACTGGAGCTACAGACAAACTTTTTCATACCAAGAAGCCTAAAGTTTTCAAGACACGTAACAGGGCTGATTGAGTAGCTTGAATAATTGATTCACTCGTCAGTTCTTTGTATTAGAATGTATTGAATGTATTGATCACGTCCTATTACCTCATAGCAAGGAGGTTTTAGACATTATGGTTAGCAAACATTTGCGGAGCTGAGCATCTTGGAGGTAACTTAAGCGACAGTCTAAAAGATTTGTTTCGAAGCAAATTTAGGGTTCTCTCTCTTTTTTTTTATAATTAACCCAAAGTTGCTGTTTATAAATACTAATGCAGAAAGTACGAAAAGAGGAGTGTCTTCAGCTTCGCTTGTACAGAATCTGAAGCTCTTATAATCATGTTTGGTTTGATACAAAAACTTCGATATTGTTTCCTTATATCCGAGTCGTCACTGAAGGAGCTGGTAATAAATTGACCCAAATAGTCAGCTTCTCGTATGTTTTATAGGTTTATCTCTCATTTTGAAAGTAATAATTATTACCTTGACTGTTTTGAGCTTTTGGATGGAACTACATAACCTTAGTTTTCGTAACCTAAAAATTACTATCATGATTCTGCGATTTAATTCCCAAATTTTTATAAGTCACTTCAAACATTTAACCGAAGGGCTTGTTAATATGTCATATTATTAACATAGACAGTTATTTAGCCTCATATTATCTATACACCATCTTACTTTTGCCTCATTAAGCGGAGTTAATAAGCCTTCAATATACACACTGAAGAGCGGATAAGAAAGCAAGCAGCTTTGTTTAACTCTGCATCAAGATTCAAAACGCTCCGGGAGCATATTACCCCATCTAACTAAAGTTTGATGGGCGTACCCAAATTCCGATATATTTAATTAATGTATATTAACATTATTAACATTAGTAATTATTAATTAACATTACCAATGTTTAGTGGAACTACAAACAAACCTTTTCATGCCGCAAAACCCAAAAATCTGTCAGGATGATTGAATAGCTTGGATGATTGAATTCAATTTTGAACATATATACACGTTATGCGAGGGCTGAAAATTAGTAGTTTTAAAAGATCCCACATGTTAGCGTAACTAAAAACAGAATTATCAAAAAATTATATAGAATTTTCAGTTAACAAAAAAAAAAAGATGAATAACACCTCGCCTCATTCTTGTTTGCGGATCAAATTTTAATAAAAATTGAAATTCTACATCAAAGAAGTCGGAAGTGAAGCTCAAAGAAGTAGGGAAGCGTACGTACTTTTATTTACGCGCCTATAAAAGTACAGATTTAGCAAAACGTTCACTAGAAGCAAAATTTCTATAAAAGAATGAAAAATTACTAATTAGTTATATTCTGTTTTTTTCTTTGGATATTTTATTATGTACATTTTGGTGACAGTAGTCAAATTTCAAAAACAAAATCCAGTCATTTTAATTAATAATTTTTATGCTTTTTAAAAAAATATTTCTAGGCAAACTTTTTTCCAAAACTGTACATTAAAAATTGAAGAAAGGTTAACCAAATTAATAAAATTGTATTTCAGTTTAATATAAAAAATGGATAATGGCCAAATGGATTTTAATTTATGGTTTATTGAAATTATATATTATCCATTAATTTAATATATTTCACCTTCTTTGTAAGTCAATCAGTAAAGTACATTAGATGTCCTGATATAGGTTTATGTACATGGAGAACATGTCCAGGAGGTACAGTTTAAATATACTGAACAACACTGTTTTCTTTGCTTTTTTTTTAACAAAATATGTCGTAAAGTTGTTGGAAATGAAATTCAATATGATGAAGTCCTTCTATAAAATGAGCTCTGGCCAAGCATTACACTTTTGAGACATTAGAATGATGTGTCGTATAACCACACCCAAACTGATCGGGTTAATTGCCTGTTTTCACAGAAATTTTCACTAAATACCAGAGTGAAGTCTTAACTAGTTCTTTCTTTCCTATAAAAGCCATTTGGCAATCCTTATACGACTTAAAACTCCATGCTGCAGTTCAAAGTGAAAATGCGTTCCTGCGAAGAGGACGACATGTTTGTAGTCTATGAAAAATAATCCTTTTACTATACATATTATTTTGATTTTGTAGAAACTTGAAAATAATATTGCACATTGTTCTGAGGCTCTGACAGGAAAAATGCACCATGATAAGTTAATGTGCATACGAATGCACAGCACGTTCAATAGGTTGCATCCTTATCAAACAAACGCCTTCTTTACCTTCTTCAAATAAGTATCTCGGTAATGGAAACGTGTTTATACATAACATCCTCTTTACTTGCTTGTACATATAACAATTTTCTCTTCTGGGACAAAAGAATGTATCTCCATGTTTTAATTACTTTTATATATGAACTAGTTCACGTAATGCATGGATTTGCATACACAGATAGTAGAACACTTTGATTAAACTTCTCAACCACCGATCATGCTAGTACATCGACTGTGCATCAATAATACACCCCACAGCACCCCTATATCCTCTTAACTTTCCCAAAGAACTTATTTCACCTACAGCAGGGGTTGTAACCCCATGAAGGCTTTAGGCTCTCAATCATGGAACCCATTATGAAGAAATCTTTAATCCGAAAGCAAAATCAGATATCCGCTTTCCGTTTTAGATGTGTCGCAGATAACAGCTGTCCACAGACAGGAGGAGGAAAGTAGCAGGAAAACTCGTGAAGAACCTTTCATGCCAATATTTATTCGCGGTTATATTGGTGATTATAATGCTAAGAATTAAATATATATAAATATATACAGGCGTTAGTTTATTATTGTTAAGGTATAAATGCGTTGTTTAGATAAATGGGGAACTATTCTTTATTTATTTACTTACGATACATAGGATATTTCTCTCTCTCTCTCTCTCTCTCTCTCTCTCTCTCTCTCTCTCTCTCTCTCTCTCTCTCTGCATGTCCTTCTGACACTAAAGAGTTCGAACATTAATTGGAAGGGAATTGAGATGACATATGGCGCGTTCACAATAGCATCATATATGCCAATCTCTTGGGTATACAACATTATATATATATATATATATATATATATATATATATATCATGATCTTACATGAATTGTAATTATGTAAGTAATTAAAACCTATATTACTTGCCTTCTGTATGTGTGCATTTTATTCTCACACACACACACACACTCACACATTTTCATCTATTCACTTCTGCATCGCAACATTTACCCACTATAAAAATCCAATTAAATTTAACCTAACCTAACCAAACCTAACCTAACCTAGTCTAACCTTAATTATATCCCCTTTTTTATGATAAAAAATAGCATTTATAAAGATAAACTACGATAACACTGCTGGTGTTGTGATACGCACGTTTGTGTCGCGATGGGATCTGTGTGTATCTTAAAGATTGTCACGATTCCGTAGGGAAAACAAGAACACACACGCGCACACACACACACACACACACACACACACACATATATATATATATATACACACACACACACACACTTTCTCGAACAGAGGAACCAACTACATCTTGTTAAGGACTCTTCCATGAGATTTAAATAACGGGATCAGAGTGAGGGCAGGAGGGAGAGGGCAGAGAGGGCATTGTCTTCCGAAGGGACAGAGGGGAAGAGAAGAGAGGACAAAGGAGGACAGATGGTGACCGAATACCCGACTCAAAAACGCGAACAGTCCGCAACAACAAGAACAACAATTGAAGGTTTTTTTGTTTTTTTCCAATGGTTTTTAATTTTAGTTAACATTAAATCGTTAAATTATTTAATGTTTGCTCAGATTATTCCCTTCAATGACTTTATTTGAAGAATATTACAATATATATATATATATATATATATATGTGTGTGTGTGTGTGTGGTGCGTGCGTGTGTCCGTGTGTGCGCGCGCGCGCGCGCGTGTGGTTTTATTTGCATGTAAGTTATAAGTATAAATACATACTATTTTTTTATATGCTCTAATTAATAATTGTAGGTCATAGATCAAAGCTCACTGACTTGCAGTAAACATTGATATTAAATTATGTAGAAAGTGAATAAATTATAAGTTCATCATGATCAGAATTGAATCGTGAACATTTATAGCATCCATTCTCACTTACTTTAAAAAGATTGAGTTGTTTCCTTACGGAATAGAAGCGGAATGATATCCGAAATGTTTGTTAATTTTACGGAAGTCTCCGCCTACGGAAGCGACCACTGGGTTAGAGGTAATGAGTTGTCCAATCAGGGGCCCTGTTCCATTTCTTTCACGGACTGACCAATGAGAAGAAAGAAAATATTTTTACGCGTTAAATCCGATGCTATTTCGTCAGAATATAAAATGTTTTAACCCTACTTTGTGTCAAACCATTAAGTAGTTAAAATTACTACATTAAGTAGTTAAGATTACTAAATGACTTGGGTAATTCTGACAACAAAAGGAGAGTAAAATAATAATCAATTATTCTCAAAACTATCCGAGTAATGAAGTAACTTTAACTATTTAATGGGTGGGGCCTTTTTTGACATAGAGTTTATTTAAAATACCTCAATCTTTTCATGTGGAAAGCAAATTTAAATGGACATAGTACAACAACACTTAATTTTTAGCCTATTCGAAGGCTATATACAGTATATAATATATATATATATATATATATATATATATATATATAGTTAACTATCTTGTACGCCTTTTAGTATGACAACCATTTGAACGAAGAATAAATGATTGTTCACCCTCGCTCGTTTTATGTTCATATCTAGATACAGAAAGCAATTTTCACTATATTAATTTTCACCACTATTTACAGGAAACTGAGGTCTTTATACAAATACAAAATGTGAACATTTTAGTTTGTAACTTTTATGCTTGTATTTATATTAAATTAAATTTACACTATGTATTTTAACAACAAATCACTGGATACAACACACGCTTACGAAACTTTACTGTATAATGGTAATTTCTTAAATAAAAAGTAAACAATGAAGAAGTGTCGTAGCTAAACCTCACTTGGGAGGAAGATGAAGCACAATAGTGCTTAACTGAATTGCAGAATATAGAAATCTTTCATATATATATTATTATATATATATATATATATATATATATATATATATTACACACACAAGTACAGTTCAAGGCGAGTACAGAGTTTGGAGCGTGCGCACACACACACACACACAGTGCTTAATTTCATAGCTTTTTCAGTCTTTTAGGGTAGTCAAACCGGCTTTTTCAGCCATTTCAGCTAGTCAAACCTGCTTTACGTGGCTTTATAGGCTTTAATTCACCCTCAATCTTTCTGGCTGTAGAATCGGGTGAGAAAAGTTGCGTTGTGCTATTTTTTATTTCCTTTCTAAATAACATATACTTTTATTTCATAAAATAATATATATTTTATTCTTTTATTTTATTTTATTTTAAACAAAATTTTAATTTTAAAATTAAAATAATACATTTTGTTTTGCTTTTTTTTGGGTGGGGGCGGGTTTATTGGGTTTTGTCGGGTTTTTGAATGTTGTGGGGAGGCGCTATCTGGTTGGCTATGGGAATTGTCGGCATTGAGGAGTATTAGGTGGCCACAAAACTTCATAATTTATTTATTACTATATATATATATATTTGTATTTATAATGTAAACTCTGAAATTAAGCAATTGAAAGAAATTAAAACGTTCATTTTTTAGTGCCACACCTAATACCCTCCCCCTCAATGCCAGTGCCACCCATCACCCCCTCATCTCCCTTATCCCACCCCACTTCTCCCTACCCCCCCTCTCCCCAATCGGCGCTTTTTCGCCCATACTACTAGTTTTGTCATGATCTTACCACACAAATGCAGTTATGTTTCATACATAGGAGAAATGGAGTTACAATGTTATGTAAAGTTTGGGGAAAAAAGGGAGCTATTGAAGAATAGGGACCCCAGCCTTCTTTATTTAGGTTTATAAGGCTAACTAACGAAAATATCACGACCTAACCTAACCAATCGTTAGGTTAACTGTACGCCCTTGACGATTGGTTAGGTTAGGTCATGATATTTTCGTTAGTTAGCCTTATAAGTAAAGCTAACTAAAGAAGGCTGGGGTCCCTATTCTTCAATAGCTCCGAAAAAAGTTCGCCTAGAACATAAAATTTCTAAATAGCAAGAAAAAACTAGGGGCCGTTCACAATTATCAACATTTTCACAAGTGTACAAAGAGTACACTTTTTCAAGACCCCCCCACCCCCCTCCCCCTCAAAAGTGTACAAAGAAAAATGTTGATTTTTTTTACAATGTATTGTATTGAAAAACTAGAGATATACTGTACAAGTTAATATTTACACTCAAATTTTAAAAAATTGGAATTTAGAACTATTAAATTAAAGAAACGTACTGACAATACACAATCTAAACCTGTCACACTATGATATTAAATTGGTGGGAAGATATGGATCGACATTTTTCGCATTTCTAAAAGCGTACAACGGTCCTTAACCTCCTGCCCGACAGCGTACAGTTTGTATACTTGTGAAAATGTTGATAATTGTGAACGGCCCATGAGCTTTGAAAGCTTCCATCAAGTTTTCGACAACGGACTCGTATTCTGGACTTCTACGCTTGCCAAGAAAATCAGTGACAACTGATTTGAATGCCTGCCAGGCATTCTTCTCAGTTGAAGTCATTGCGTTTTCGAACTGAGTATCCTTGATCAAAGTTCGAATTTGAGGACCATCAAAAACCCCAGCATTTAGTTTAGCATCAGATATATGAGGAAATTTACTCTCGAGATATCGGAATGCTGAACCCTCCTTATTCATTGATTTGATGAAATTTTTCATCAAGCCCAGCTTAATATGAAGTGGTGGAGCAAAATTTTTGTTGGTGGTACAGGGGGCACTGAAACGACATTATGCGACCCAGGTTCAAAATTCTCTCTGGATGCCCATTCACGCTGTGCATAGTGCTTCTCATCCGCTCGGCTATCCCATTTGCAGAGGAAACATGGGTATTTCGTGTATCCCCTTGCATTCCCAATACAAATGCCACAATCTGAAAAAAAATGAAATATTTAAAGAATTTAGAGAATTTGTTCTATCAGATAAAAAAATCTATGCATTGGACTGTATCACTTCTGTGGGGAAGTTAAGTGTTCTTATACGCTCTCAGATAACCTTTGGAAAAACAACATAGTCAATAGCAATAGTTTACTTATGATATTAGTATTACCTTCAAATCTCCACAGATCCTCCAGTTATGTTGGTCGTATACGAGAGCATCCAGTAAAATTTTCATGTTATCGTAGCTCTCAGTAAGTTGTACGGAATGTGCTACAGGGACTGATGCAACTCTATTCCAATGTTGAGAAGTACTGCTTTCAAACTTCGTTTAGACGAGTCTATAAATAGCCTCCATTCTGATGCGTTATATGGCAGGCCCAAGGATTCGATTAGCCCCTCAACGTTGCAGCAGTACACTAAGGAAGAGGTATTTTCGTGCACTGCAAAAAATTGCGGAATTCTTCCTCTCGTTTCCTATACCAGGAGAATGTTGTTCCCGGAGCCAGCAAGTTGTCCTCTCGAAGTCGTGAGCCCAAGATCTCGGCAGCTAATTTGGAAAGTCCTAAATCCCTGGTAAGATCATTAAGTTTGGCCTGGTTGAGAGGCCTCGGCTCATTTGAAGCGGTATTTTGAGGTATATACGACTGGGACTGGTCATTGGCATTGGTCATTGATTCATCATCAGAATCATCGAAGTCCAGGGTTTGAGGTGGGTCGGGTATTGGAATTCCAGGACCATGGGGTACAGGTATCATAGCAGAAGGAATGTCAGGGTATACAACAATGTGTTTATTCTTCTTGTTAACTCCTGAAAATAGAAACACAGAAACATGGATATAAAACTTGCATATGAAATAGAAGAAGCATTCAGACAGTGGCGGCTCGTGAGGGAAGGCTGCGGTCTGTAAGATATGAAATAGGTCGATGGAGTCTGTATATTTTCTTTCTTTTCATTCATATTGTCCCTTCGGGGACAATATGAATGAAAAAGAAAGAAAATATACATCATTGTATATGCAATGTACTTGTATAACATATGTATGTGTAAATGTATTTTCTCTAACAATATGTATATGTAAATGTATGATTACCATTATGGTGAATATTATGCTATATATGGTGAATATTACATTATGGTGAATATTATGTCGTTTCATACGAGGATTTCAAAATATTTAAGAAAAATAAATTTATAAGCCCACCTTGGAGGTTTGTCATGCAGAAATAGCAATCTGTCACGTGATCCTTTCCTTCTCTCCAAATCATGGGAATTCCAAAAGGCAAAGATTTCGCTCTGCCTTTGCTCCATCTTCTCAAATTTTCAATGCACGTCGTCTTGCAGCACATATGAGGGGCGAAATTTTTGTCCTGGTCCCCTAGCTTAATTCCAAAGTATACTCTATACATTGTCTTCACAAATTTAGTGATTTGGGACTGGTTATTTGGCATGGTAACCGTCCCACATATGTAGCAGAATCTATTGTGATCATTTTTACACGCTCTATTCATTATGAAATATTTTATCTATATGCCTGAAAAGTAAAAAAAGATATTATACAAGTGAAACAAGTGATGATAGATGTTACTGTTCCAATTCCGCTTTGACAAAATCACGAAAAATTCTATTTTACTTATGAGGCCATAGCCGGATAACCTGAGCTGATTGAGAAAAACGGATTGCAGATTCGAAATCAGCAGGAAAATCTCTATAAGAATCACTTACAAAACCCTTGACAGCAAAATTGATGCATACCAGTGTTATTTAAACAATTATATTCTGTAACCATGGTCATCATAGTCAGATATGGCGCATCATGTTGAAATGTGAATTGGTTTTTCAAATAGGTAACCATATACGTATTTGGTTTGGAGACCAAGAGGTCTTCCCTATGCAGGTAAAAATTAAAAATATAAGAACACTTTTCTAGATTAGAGATGGTCAACTTGTTTGCTTGGGGGCAGAAGTATAGTGAAATATAGCTATACCAGAGGTATAGTGAAATATAGCAAAAAAAACCATTTAATTCCTATAATGACTCCGAAAATGTTTACCCTTTTAAAATAAAACAAATGATGTCATTCCATTACAATGTTATCGTTTCACTAATGCTAAAATATTTCAGCAATAATAAAGAATGCCAGTGAAGATCTTTGCTTTTATTTTAGGATTTATTTCTAATTTTTTATGATGATTTCTATTTGTACTTTATTTATTTGTGACGATTTTTCCGACAAACATTTCGATGCCACGGAAACCGGCCAAAATTTGACACACACACGGGTCACCAGTTAGTCATCCCTGTTCTAGAAAATTCATGAAGAAATACTAGAACGCATCCAACCACTGTTGGTTGTTCGTTTTACTTCCTTTGTCCACCAGAGGTCGCTGAGACAGGCGATAACACGCCTCCATCCCGGAAAAATTAGTCCCCTTTAAAAGGAGAGCCGCGTCAAACCGAATACATTACGTGCAGCAGGCTCGTCACTGCACTCCCTTACCTTTTCTCAGACTGCTTTGAGACAGTTCACCCATGGTTGTGGATTGCATCCAACAAAATGACAATCCTTAAAGTACTACTTCTAGTCCTTAGGCTTTGATGTAGTTCGGACTTTACGGAAAGCGACATTCACTTTTTTTTTTGTAAACGTGAACTATAAAAATGACTCAAATTAACTAAAAATATTTCGGTAAAATAGATTAAAACATTTAAATTAAATTCTAAAATAAGAAGGAATAAAAAAAATATTGTAACATAATTTATTTCAAGATTAAAAAGAAACATGACATTTACAAAATAGAAAAAAAAATGTCCGTTTTACCAATAATTATTTTTAAATTATAAACCAGATCTGGATTTAAAAAGAGACGATCACAGATGTGTAAAAATGGATTCAATCAATCCTTTTCCCATGAGAGAGAGAGAGAGAGAGAGAGAGAGAGAGAGAGAGAGAGAGAGAGATGTAAAAAAGTAGGGATTCACAAAATTAATTACACGAAGGTACGTCAAATTTTTAAATGGATGCGTAATAAAATAAAAAAATTATTTTTAGGGATAACTAAAATTTGTATTTATTTTATTTCAGACCACGAATGATTTTTTTACATTCAGTACTTTTACGTACATTTTCTTACACTAATTTTAACGAACCTTGATTTCATTGCATGAAAAATGGCCAAAAAATGAAAAAAAATAGAAAAAATTTCTTCTTTGCTTTAAATTAATGAAATTATGTACGTATACAGTATCGGAAAAAAGTTAATCTATGAATCTATGGAGTAGAATGAGGAAGTAAGATAAGAAAACCACAGTTGATGAGTTTCGGTCTGAAGTTAGCCCCTAAAGTCATAGCTTTCCTGGCTGTTTCCCGGAGTTAGGTGAAAGACTCCAACTTCAACCACGTTTTGACAATCCAACCATAAATGCCGCCAATCATTGTTGAAGGTCACCTAAGTGAAAGTCTCAATCGCTTATACAAAAGAAATCCCATTACGACGATTTCTTTCTTACTCTCTAATGTTTAAACCTCGTTTACAGTTTCTACAAACTAGGAATGGAAATAAAAGGTGTTATTCTCCTACCTTACATTTATTGGAGATTACATTTACTGGAGATTACATTTGTTGGAGATTACAATAAATGGAATGTTATTTTTAGGATAGAAATCTTTCCTTCAAACCGTGCACCACAATACACTATCTTATACTTAACTTAGCCTGGCTCAGGACGGTACCAGATGAGCCGGATGTACCTGGCTATATGCGTTAGAAAGCGCAAGAGAGCAACTCGCTCTCCGACCAAGCCAGACCTAGAGGCGTGGCCACCAGCTTGACCTTCGTGTGAAGAGAGACCAACGCACGGAACTGCTACGAGGTTACGAGGTTACTGTATATTTAGTAGAAGAGTCAGACGGCGTGTTAAATAACTTGCCATACGAACACTTTATCAATCTGTACAGGGTGATTCAAAAAGTTCTGCCTCAGTAATATATATACACATATGTATGAGGCAAGACAGCTTTTGAATCACCCTGGATATACACCAATAAAGATTGTGGAGACAAGATTTAGACTTCGTTCCTTAAATAACGAGATTATATATACATATACTATATAATTGTGATCCCAATTTGAATTTCTTTAGCTAATGAAAGTGTAAATTGAATGTTTTGAATGATCAATACCCAATGATACTCCTGAAAGAGATGACACATCTTTCTACTTTAACGAAAGGAATCCTCATTTCTACGTTCCAGATGGATCGATGGGTATATAATGACATCCATAATAAAGAACCATCTGCCACGTTGCGTTTAGTTAATAACGATCTAAGTTTGATCCATTTAAGAGCTCAATAACTGAAAGTTTCCCACATTTGTTTGGCTTTGTCCTTTCTTTGCGGAAGAATTTACAGTTAAATTAATTAAATATTAGCGCACTATATCAGAGAGTTAATCCAATTGTACTACAGTTCCACTGACCATGTTTATTGGTCTGGTAAAAACTTGAATATGTAACGAAACCACGTAAGAGTCGGGTTAGTCGTAGCTGGATCCTTTAACCAAGGATTTTTCTCCGTGTACAAGAAAATGCCGAGAGACAAAACATTTTTCCTGACTGTGAGACAGAATTCACAGATGCGGGCACTGCCATGACCCAAATTCAATCGATTGCAGTGTCATCAGCGAGAACGAGGTTGAATGGCAGATGGAAATAAAAAGGAATGCCTCATTAGTCCTATAAGAGAAGTCACTTGAATGTGCCAAGTGGGAAAAATGGTTAATAGCTATGATGATGATGATAATAATAATAATAATAATAATAATAATAATGAAAACAACTACAGTATAAGCATATACATCACTGGTTGTGACCATGAATTAAATGCATTATACTCAGCTGTATTACTATATATACTCATCTACCATGTCACAAAAGGAGTGCATGGTCAACTGATCATCTTATGCAAAGGAAACCACGATATTCAAACAAAGGAAAAAACCCCTAAATTCAAACCTAATCTAACTAAACTGATCTAATCTAAGTTAACTTTTAACTTTAAAAAGGTATAAAAGAAAAAAGAAAAAGATAGAGAGATCAAACAACGAGTTGCGTAACTCATGAAACTCATTTGAGTAACTTAAAAAAAATCTCATTTAAGCAACTATTAAAAGTGAGTTTTTCTTTCTTCTTTTACATAATTCGGGTATCATAATTTTTTTTTCCCCTCTTTTGAGAGCGATGCTCGCGACAAAGAAACACCGACTGTTGCGAACACAAACGAGGGTAAAAGAAAAGAAGGAGGTGGGGGTGGAGGGGGGAGAGGGGAAAGGCGGGGGGTAAAAGAGGGGAAGGATGAGAAGGATCGGTTGGTTGGTTGGTTTCTCTCTTCCCTCAAAAGAGTTTCCCCTCAGAGGAGGGAAGTAAATAAACCGATTACGCAAATGAGACGAGATTTCGGTCGGCGGTTTCTGTGTTTGTTTCCGTGGATTGAGGCGACGCGCAAAGAAGAGATGTTGTGGTTATTGTTGCTGTTAACGTTGCTGTTGATATTGATGTTGTTGTTGTTGTTGTTGATGTTGCTGCTGATCAGTTTACGTTATCGTCTCATTTATTATTCATTCGTTTCCAGTTTCGTTTCACGGTCAAAGACGTTTGAAAACTATTAACAGAAGCGAAAAACGAAAAGAGAGTTTATATTATTCAAATATTTACTAAATAGGAACGGAATAGAGCAAAAGGTCGGACTCATGCAATTAAAAGGGTAAGCACAGTGCTTATATAACTGACGTATATTTTGATACATGGACCCAAAGATATTTTATAATTTAACTCTTAAATCGTAAGTGATTTGTGTACAACGAAAAAGAAATTATAATTTATTATATAGGATACATTTATTATTTTAAGAACGTTAAATATAGTCTATTAATGACGGGATATTTTATTGCGAAAATATTTTGTAGATTAGATTAAGTTAATTTAAGATAAGTTAGGTTAGATTAAGTTAGATTAAGTCAATCAAGTGTCTTCGATGTTTTGAATCTATGTACATTTCCTCGAGACGAATTTGCATCAATACCTTGTAACTGGCCGAATTGTTCATTCTGACGAAGGTCAACCTTGTTCCTCCACCTTAGACCTAGAGCTTAACGTGTAATCCGAACCACGACCCACCATAGGTGGTCAGAAATTACAAATCTTCGCACAGACTCGATCTCATGACCTCCCGATCAGCAGCCCAGTGTTTAAACTACTAGGCTACCCAAGGTACCCATTTATCTATCAACCAGCTTTTTGTATGGAAGAATAAACAGTTGGGTGAGCTGAGCGCCGCCTGCCATCATCAGAAATCGAACCCGGGAATGTGGATTTGTAGTTAGCGATACTAACCACTACACCACCGAGGCGCATACTCAAATAACGTGAGTTAACTTGACCTAACCTAACCTAACTAACTTATAAGCTAACCTAATCTGTATACTAACTTAACCTAACGTAATAACCTAAAAAAGTTGTCGATAGAATTTTGTACTGAAGAAATAGTTCACGGTTGACTGTTCCGAGTACAGTAAGCTTAAAGTTTGTTCACTAACGAACGCATTAAAACGTAAAACTGCAGTCAAATTGTAAATCTTTATATTGCAATGTACAGTTTTGAAAAAAGTTTGCCCAAAAGCATAAAATTTCTGAAAACCAAAAAATTACCAATTAGTAATGATTGGTTTTTGTTTTTGAAATCTTATTACGCTCACAAAAATGAATAAGATTCCTGAAGAAAAACAGATTATTGTCAGTTAATTTTTTGTTTTTTAGAAATTTATATTTCTATGCGAACTTTTTTCCAAAAATTATAGGCAACATTTACCCTAAATCGCTGTACGAAAAAACTCTCTAACTATTTTCTTTTAGAGAAAGGTTGAATAAAACAGTTTTTAACATCTGTATTTGAATAAACGCACGTAATGGTTTAACATAATGCGTTACTATGTTGAACAAATGTGTTGAAAACGTACAATGTGCATATTCGTATCAGGAAAACATTGAAACTTCCATCTTCAAGGAATAAATCAATCGTTCCTTAATTTATTTATGATAAATTTGTATAAAGAAATTAAACTATAATGAAATTATTTCAAGTCTAAATTTCAAGGTTTCGTTGACATATAGATTGTATACGTTTTCTTCAAAGTTTGCCCAGTACAGTTTGCCCAGTTTGCGCAGTTTGGCCAGTTTGCCCAGTACATACGCTGTTTCAAGGTGGAATGTGTTTTTCTAAAGAAAGAGGAGGAAAAAAAAAAGCTTTGACAGAGCTCCGCACGCGAGAATGAAATGAACACCCTAAATAAATAGTAATTAATTAAAATTATATGTGCTCATTTTATTCATGCGCGTTTTGTACATAGTTTATTACCAGTTTCTTCATTAGAGAGATCGGATGAAATCTGTGTTTTCAAAATATGTCTTTTCTCAAGTCGAAATTAACATTTAATTTTGTCTTAAATTCTTGATATTGTCCTTTGATGGTCACGGTTTGTCCTCTTTGTTATTTGTTTATATAATAATAATAATAATAATAATAATAATAATAATAATAATAATTATAATAAGTCAGCGAGAAGAACCAGAAACTGTCCCAGCGTTAAGGCCTTACAAATGGGTCCCATTGAGCTAACTCCCGGATTATGATTACCAGTACCAAGTGTTACTAAGATAGAGAGATGACATGCACAAAGGATAATAACTAAAACCTCTTTATAAAATATGAACTCATTTAGAACAGTGATTTTCAGCCTGTAGTAAGCGTACCACCGATGGTGCGCGGAGCTCTTTTACGTGGTACGCCAGAGTGCCATAAACACACACAGGACCTATATAAAAAAGGTTGAGAACCACTGGTACAGAAATCAAAAGAATTAATACAAAAATATGGGAAGCAAAACGAGTAACGCGGTATGTATATATATATATATATAATATATATAAATACAATTTTATATATTATATATTAATAATATATATATATATATATATATATATATATATATATATATACAGTATACACACACACACACATTGAATTTCAAATAACATTAATACAAAGATATATATCATTATTCATTTGTTAAAAGAAAATTTCAATTTATTTTTAAATAAATGAAGCTCCATACGAAATATTTCTAATACCAACCTTTAAATCAGTCCAGAACTTCACTCCAACAAAAATAGATGAGTTTTTGGACGAAGACAATTTGTAACTGTGTAATTTTTATTATATCTTTGATGTTAAACAGTTTTAACTCTTTAAAGAATGTACCATCATCCATTCCAATAGTCGGAATATGTTGGTTGGGTCGTAAAGAAGGTGTAACCCAGAATGTATCCAGACTCGTATGAGCATAAAAACCCACTTTAGTTAAAATTCTTACTGGTCGTTTCTGATACAGAACTCCTGTTTAAGGTAGTGTCAGTAGTTTCTCCATAAGAGTGTGTAGTACATTAAGTAAAAAGGAGAACGAGAGTTTGATAAAGACTTAATAAAATATGTTGGTTACGTCGTAGCCAATGTCGTAACACCACTTCCCGTTGATCGGCGAAGTTAATCGACACTGGGTCTGGGTGTAGTAGCTAGATGGGCGAACAACCTCCGCATCCGGACTATGTAGTGTCTTGTAGTGACCCGTGGTTCGGATCCCACGTAAAGCTGTAGATCCAGTGGTGTAGTGCTGTGGGAACGCGTGGGAACGGCGTTCCCTTACATTTTTTGGTAGACGGAACGGCGTTCCCTCACTATTTCAAATAAATCCGAACTTACAAATCTCTAACCGTCTAACGTCATGAAATTTTAATTCCCACCCCTAGAAGAAATATGAGAAAGAATCATTAACTGTTTCATTTCTTTTAGCTTCGACTGAGGCAATGCTAGCCTATAAAGATCTGGTGAAACAGTTACCACGGCGTACCAGTTGTTAACTTTTTTTTAGTTAATCATTCCAGTTGTTAGCTATTTTTATTGATCGTACTGGATGTCGTATATCTAATGACATTGGAAATACTGCATCTTCAACCTTGGAATATATCCTAATATCCAATGCATATGACCTCAAAATATCCCTGAAATTGGTCAGATTTCAAAAGATTTCCCGGGGGCTTACAGTGCCCCCGGACCCCCAGCTGTATGGGCTCGCCGCGCTCGCCATTGTCCCCCCCCGCATCTGAGTAACACTTTCAAAATGCGTTCCCTCACTTCTTTATTTAGCACTACACCACTGTGTAGATCCCTTCCGTCATACGATCTTTGATGTTGCGAAGGAGTGAAGGAGGTTAACTACCCCCTCCCCCCTCTCAATTATATTATTATTCTTTATTTTAAAATCTTTCATGGCAAGTGATCCAACATTCAACTCATCCATGTGTATTTTCGGAAAAAAGTTCGCCTAGGTAATAAAATTTATAAAAAGCATTAAAGAAATTTAATCAGTAATAAACGAGTTTTATTTTTTTACAAATTTTATTACTGACACCAAAAGGAATAAAATATTAAAAGCAAAACACAGTGTTACCAATCAGTAATTTTTTTATGCTTTTTACAAATTTTATGCTCTTTGGCAAGTATTTTTGTGAAATGGTACATTTTATTTTATTAAAAATCATTCAATTCATTTTACTGATATTTAAAAAATAAAATCCCTAACTTCATTTAACTGATTCCAAAAATGTGTTTCAATACATTAAAATCTTTGGAAGAAAATGACACTGTGTTCTCATCTGCGACATTATGATATTTAGTACATTTGAAGAGTAAAATGAAAAGCAAATTATACAATAAAAATAATACTGGATTCAAAACTAATTAATACGTGAGACACACCGTGTTTTATAATCACTATATTGGACAAATAACTTTTACCCATACAGTCATTTATTATAGCATCTCTGAAGCCATAGTTTGTTGAGTAAAATATTATTATTAAAATCTTAAAATATTATTAAAAAGCTTCAAATTATTTGCTTTAATGTCAACCTTATTCAGTAAAATTGGTGATGCAGACTTTCGCACAACATTTGCGTCAGTATTGTAGATATTCTGTATTTAACTTTACCTAACTTTGAGGAAATAGATTTATTTAATTAATTTATATATAAGGGTGTAAAAAACATAATACAGTATAGATAAATAAATAGATTGATAGAGAGAGAGTTCCAAGGAAAAGAAGTACCTCAAAAGGCCTTGCGGCCCATACCGAGGAGGTAATGGCAACGGGTGCCAGGGAAAATTTTCTACACCCTCAAATAGTGTGCAAGATTTGGTCTAACCTTTTCTTGAAATGATCCACAGAGGAACTGTTCACAACTTCCGAAGGTAACCTGTTCCACGTGTCACAGATCTTATACTAAAGTAATTCCCACACACACTAGTCCTAAACCGTTTCAAATCCAACTTCCAACCATTGTTGCGAGTTGGGTTATCATTTAAACTAAACATGCTTCTAAAATCGACGTCGTTGAACCCGCGCAAGAGAGAGAGAGAGAGAGAGAGAGGAGAGAGAGAGAGAGAGAGAAGAATGATGGGATGTCTCAGGTGCAAACGAGGAAGAAGCAAAGATTGAAGGGAATTAATTTCAGTGGAAATTATTCTTTGGAACTCTCACATGGGTCTTTGGAGGGAGAGAGAGAGAGAGAGAGAGAGAGAGAGACCTTCTCACTTCACACACACACACACACAGCATTTAGATATACGAACTCACGGTTCATGAATCACAAAGTAGGAAACTTGAATTCCAATTTGGTATTTTGATCGAAACCATAGATAAGTAGTGGTAATGAACAGTACTTTTTCGATCACCATTTCAGCATAAAAGTTTGATTTAGATCATCTTCATAAAGCAAAACTATTTGTATAATTGCATTATACTTCTATTCAGTTCTTATCTTTTAATTAAAAAATACCTTATACTTATTATACACCACAATTATACATCACAATTATACATCACAATTATACACCACACCTTTGTATGTCATCAGCTATTGTTGAACCTAAACATGTAAAGACGCGTTTACGAAAACTAAATTCTAATTCTATCTTAAAACAGTAAAGATTTACAAAAGGGGCAAACAGTCATTAGCCCGAAATTCCAATTTTTTCTTTTATGGGGTGGGTGTTGCTCAATTGATGCCGTGGGAGATTTTGGTTGTGTCAGATCTAATCCTATTTAAGATCGATTCAATCCTATTTCGTTTGGAGTTCAAATTCTCTCTCTCTCTCTGATGTTGAAATCTCTGTATTTTAGGCGTGATTCACACTAGTTTCGAACAATTGGTTAATAAAACAAAAGAATAAAGCCGTGAAATTCTACTTTTTTTTTAATGGTACTATTTTTGTTTAAAACTGAAAATAAATTTGGTTGAAGGATTTCTTTCAATATTTTCAAATAAATAGTTATTTTTTTCTATATTTATTATACACCTTTCTATCGATTTCTATATTGTTATTTCGTGTCTTTAGAAACAGGAATTATTATCGTACATATTTTAATGATTTTGAGGTATTTAATATTTTACTATCGACTCCATTAATGACGTACTCGGAACTTTTGAAATTTTAATTGTGGTGTATAATAAGTGGTGTATAATTGTGGTGTATAATAAGTGGTGTATAATTGTGGTGTATAATAAGTGGTGTATAATTGTGGTGTATAATTGTATAATTGTGGTGTATAATTGTATAATTGTGGTGTATAATAAGTTTTAAAATTATCTAATTAGTTAATTAATCAATTAAAAAAGTTTTATTTACAGTATTTGATTACTAAAAAAAGCGTCTGAATAATCCTCGAAAATAAACTTTAATTATGCAACGCTTTAATCTGTCTAACTTCTTCATTCCAGAAATTCATAATCCAAATGTGGCCAAAGTTGACAGGGCAACGAATAAAAGCGAAGAATAAATCCTCTTTTAAATCGGCTGTCTCTCCCAAACTATGATTTGTCCCTTGCGATTAGCGCCAATGAATTTTAATGTCTTCTTGATAGTAAAGTTGGCAGCCCTGATACTGTTTCTACAAAAGGGACGTATCCCTGTAGGAAGAAAAATGCGAAAGTGACTCTCACGGTAATAAATCGTAAGAGTGATAATCGTTTGGCGGTTGGACGCTGAATGGAGTATTAACTTAGAAAAGCGCCGAAGTATAACTTGTTTATTATATTTTTATTATCATATTTATTGGGTACATCACGTAGTATTTCTCATCCAAAGAAGGAAGATATCATAATTTGAACCCTTCTAAAAGAACAAATGTAGTATAAAAATAAGTAATGTTACAGATACATAATTACTATATAAAGGCATCTTAAAGATATAAATGGCACTTTAGCCTAAGCACCAAGTTTTCGTCCTATAATTAATGGCATAAAAGTATCGTTGCGTTGTTTCTCCCTATTCATCATGGCTTCCACCGCCAGATTAAAGCCGAAATAATCTCGTTAGAAGAGATTGAATAACATTTAGCAGCATTCGAGGTCGGTAACGAAGACCGAATTAGATTAGGCAGCAATCGGGGTGCGACTAGCGTTAGTATTTTGTTTCCACTCCTCCGAATTTAAGGTGTCAAATTGCATTCTTTCAGTGCGTTATTTAATTCTGGATTTTGATAGGCCTATTTCCTTCTTATTCAATTCTGTACACTTCGATATTAGTTTTTTATGAGGGAAAAGATGATGACGATGGAAAAAGATTCGATCTTTTTAGTCTGCAAAATACATTTTCGAAAATTACTCTTTTCTTTTTGTTCTTGTTTAAGTTATTTGAGAGGGACAAAGTCCCAGGGTGTTGGACTTCATTAAGATCTCATAAATGGGATGTGATAATCGCCTTTCGGATCGCAAGTGGCGATTCTATAAAGTTGTTAATAAGTTTAGCATTGTATCGGGTACAAAGCCTTCTTTTTTTACCGAATTTGAAGTTCCGACGCCCATAACCAAAAAAAAAAAAAAGAAAGAAGCTAATTAAAGCGCAAAACAAAGGAAACATTTAATAATTTTCTGTACTCAAGTTGGATCCTCGTTTGAGTTTTCAATACCCTAAATTTTTACAGACATTATTAACATTATTAACAAAGAAAGAGGTATACTTGTTGGACGCGCGTGCTTTTGACATTATCACATTCAATTATATATACTCGGACGTTAAACTTTTCATTTTATGTTTATGCTCTTTGGATTAAATATCCACTGTTAAAAAATATCAACAGAAACTATAAATGTTTACACTCTAGAAGAATATATTCCTTTCGGAATGATCTAATCGCCATATTGGATTAAATCCTATTTAATTTAAACAAAAAAGTTGTTGGGATTTGAGATTAAAGGAGTTATACTGTATTAAAAATTATCATTACCAGTTCTGGTAAAATTAAACTCAATAATTATTACTACAAAATAAATTTGGTTTAGATTTAAACAGTATAAAATTACATTTATTTGTAATTAGCCTTTTCATTTCATGCACGAATTTTGAAAATGATTAATTCTAATATAATTTTATATCTATTTAATCTAAACCAAATTTATTTTTGAAGTAATATCGTTTATTTAATTCAGTTTCAACAAAACTGACCTTGATAATTTTGAACACACTGAACTCTGTTCGCCTCAAATCCAAACAAATTTTTTTTTTTTTTTTATGCAAGAAGGTTGGAGCAAAGGCGAGTGCCAGCAAAAACGATCCCTTTCCCCTATATAAGAAAGAGAGAGCCAAAATCAAGGTCTCTGAGGTCCATGATGCCATTTTATTTTTTTTATTTTTATATAAATTTTGAGGAAAAGATTGTGAAGTGTGTAAAATACACGTGTGTGTGTGTGATGAAGAACAGAGGGATAAGAGTGTGTTTGAGAGCACGCCGGACTGCTCACAAGGTAAATGAGACACGAAAAAAGATCATCTAAAGAGGACAGTGACGGAAGAGACGGGAGTTCCAACACTCCCTGTCTTTTGCCTAACGTCGTCCCCCACCCCTCGGAGTACTTCCCTGGTCGATTGGTGTCTATAATCTCCTCATACCGAAAATAAACAGGTTCTTGAGTGTGCACTGCGAAAAAAGTTACAATTTGTTTAACATAATTTCAGGTCCGAAACAGGAAATTGTTTACCTATTTTGAGGAGTAAAAAATTTGCCCTTAATGAGTTCATCAATTTTCCTCTTTTAAGTTAGAAAATAGGTGCCAAGTACCACTTATGGACAGGGTACACAAAAATAGATTTACTGTAATAATTACCATTACAGTGATTATTTTTGCTATTAACTCTTATTATATATATACACACAGTTGATTTAACCAATATGTTAAATTAATTGAGTTAACCAATAATCATCGAATAGTTTTGGTGGTTTCAATCAAGTATTTTTTCTGTGCAACTGATATACCAATAACTGAAGTCGGAAAGTATATATATATATATATATATAACCTTTGGTTAGCTTCCGCCCGAATTGTTCATTCTGACGAAGGTCAAGCTTTTCACTCCACCTTAGACCTACAGTTTAACGTGGAATCCGAACCACGCCCCATCAGCAGCCCAGCGTCTTAACCACTAGGCCACCTAGGGTACCCATTTATCTACCAACCACTTTCTTTATTGTGTGGAAGGATGAACAGCTAGGTTTTGCTGCGCGCCGACTGCCGTCGGGTCTCGAACCCGGGGCCGATGGATTCGTAGTCAGCGACGCTAACCACTACACCACCGCTATATATATATATATATATATATATATATATATATATATAAATCCCGATATATTTAAAAACTATACATAGAAACTAAACCATCAAAATCTTTAGAAAAAAAAAAAAAAATCCCTTTTTAAAACCAATATGCGCAAAAGTACATTTTTTGTACTTTTAATTTAAGTCTTTAATTTCTCTGATTTCTTTACCACAAAATGAAATATTTATGCGCACGAAAGTGTCTGTAAATCCCGTGGATTGGCGAGACCTTTTCGTATAAATTCCATTTGGTTCCCTCTCAATCCGTAAATGGGTCTTAAGGTCATTTGTATGCTGTTCGCTCCCCCGCTTAATCTGCGGTCGGAACCTTTCGAGCGTTTAGGACCCCCTCATCGACAGTCAAATAGGGACGAAAGAGGCGTTTATCAAAGAAGTCTTTGCACCCCATTTGAAGGAAGCGTTTTTATCTATATTGTTTTTCTTTGTTTGAGGTAATTAAAACGTCGATTGAAGCGTTGAACTTATTTTACAGTTCAAACTTTTCTCCTTCGTATTAAATTTACTGTTACTCAAAATAACACCAGGGTCTGTAGCTGAGTGGGTAACGCCGTTTCCCTATAAGTGAAATGAAGATACTAAGGTCGGGAGTTCGACTCTCAATGGTGTTGGTTAATAATATGTAATACGGGAGTTAGCGCCATAGACTGTGTTCATCTGGCCCCGAGCATAAACCTTAAGTGGGTTCTTTTTATGAAGGATTTTATTTTGTGTTTCACGAATTCTCTAACTGTAGGTTCTCTTTCTTGAAATTCAAGGACTCAATTCCACTTTTGATGAAGTCTGGGTTAATTTATGAATTTACTTGTCCCTCTTGCAAAGATGGATATACGTCGGTTGTACGTCCAGACAGTGGCGTATATGAGGGGGGCATAGGTCCCCCCATTGTAAAAATTATTACTACTCTAATTAAAGATATTTGAAGAAGAAATTTTAAAAAATCGGTAACTTTGCAACATTCATCAAAAAAATCTTGATGTCATATGGAATTTCAGTTATTTCATGGTTACCAGGACATGTTATTAACTCAAAACTCAAAACCAATTTTGGCTGGCTTAGGAACATTTATTATATGTCTTTATACATAAGATTAATTTGTGCAAATTTAATTCTTTGCCCATAAATTGGAAATAAAATACAACTGAAGCCTTCCAAGATGCAATTTATTTTGATTCCAAATCAATCATCATCAATTTTGAGTTCACACACACACACACACACACTCTATAATATATATATATAATTATATATATATATATATATATATATATTGTGTGTATGTGTGTGTGTGTCCCCCCCCTCTTTAAGAAATGCTGTGTACGCCCTTGCATCCAGACTTCTTAAAGTAAGAATTAACTCGCATAGTTAGCAATAAAACAGGAACACCTCTTACTTCAAATCATCAGCTCGACGTAACCACGCTAATAGATTATAATTATCGATTCTACGTAACCATAACCACACTAATAGATATACACATGGATTAAAGTATAAAGATTTTAAAATGGCTTTTTCAGTTAATAATAAACCAGACATTTTAATCCTAGAACCAATGATTATAAAGAAAAAGAAATCAAACTTAAAATACTGATAAAACATCCATTCCTTTATGAAGTACAAAAATATAAAGTCTGCTACATGCAATGTCCCCGCAACGCATGTAGCAGACTTTACCTTTTTTTAAAATTAAATTTTTACGAACTAAATATTAGAAAATAATGTTATGTCGACTCTAAAACTTTACTATTTTATATACTTTTCATTTATTTCTTGTAAGAAAAGATGATTTTTTAACTCAATCTATAAGACAATTTTAGACTTGACAATGGACCAACGACCGAAACGTTGACTCTTAAATTAAATACTTTCAACTGAAATAATGCAACCTTTATGAATTATATATATATATATATATACACACACACACACACAGTATATATATATACACACACACACACACACACAGTATATATATATATATATATATATATATATATATATATATATATATATATATATATATATATATACATACATACACACACGAGGAGTGATCAAAAAGTATCGATAATTTTATTGTTACGGACAAATGAATGCAAATAAGAAATAACCGTTTACATATGTGAGTCTTCCTGCCCTCTGGCATCTGCAGTCTGAAGCAAAATCTGCTACCATGAATCAGTAGTTGGTGGGAGCGCTTAAAAGGAGGGTGTGTTTTTGCAGTACGTATAAATCTCTGAAATGGAACAACGCGCGTTCGGAGACGAACGAAATGATTAAAACAGCTTTGGGAAATGATGCTCTCAGTGTGGCTAACGTTTACAAATGGCACAAAAAGTTTAAAAATGGACAAACATCGCTTGAAGATAAGGAACGCAGTGGCCGCCCTTCCACTTCTCGTACGGATGAAAATGTCCAACAGATTCGATTTCTAGTACGAGCAAATGTTTCTCCATTTTTAAACTTTTTGTCCCATTTTTAAACGTTAGCTACACTGAGAGCATCATTTCCAAAAGCTGTGTTAATCATTTCGTTCGTCTCCGAACACGCATTGTTCCATTTCAGAGATTTATACGTACTGCAAAAACACACCCTCCTTTTAAGCGCTCCAACCAACTACTGATTCATGGTAGCAGATTTTGCTTCAGACTGCAGACGCCAGAGGGCAGGAGGACTCACATATGTAAACGGTTATTTCTTATGTGCATTCATTTGTCCGTAGCAATAAAATTATCGATCCTTTTTGATCACTCCTCGTATATATATATATATATATATATATATATATATATATATATATAAGCATCATAACTTTATATTAGTTTTCTATTACTGTAGTAATATACTCACTTTTTGTAATTTGACTTTTAACTGGGTAGGCAGCGCACACCCCGCTTACCCTGACTGCACGCCACTGATATATATATATATATATATATATATATTATATAATATATATGAAAATTATTTCATGAAAGTAACACGTGAAAAATATTTATGATGAATAAAACCACGAAGGAAAGGAAACACAGAATGGTGCTCAAGCGCTTTCGTCTAATGACATCCTCAGGAACACTGAAGTACATAAAGAGTTACAGCCTATATATAGGTTACAGAAAAAAAAAAATATATATATCTACAATAAAGGGAGAAATAAAATTAAAATTAAAAATTAAAAATTAAAGGATTGTGGGAGGAGCATACAAATTTGTAAGGAAAACTATCGATTTTTAGCACAAGATCAAATGAATTGTTTCCAATGTTATAGATAAAAAAAAAAAAAAAATACCGATTTTTAGCACAAGATCAAATGAATTGTTTCCAACCAATGTTATAAAAAAAAATACAAATTTATACTGGAAATCTGCCCGGGTTTTAGCACTCTGCCCTTCTTGTATATAAAAATAAATTGAAAAATAAAAGTTATTAGAGTAGCATACAAGTTTACCAAAGATTTAGCGTTCTACCCTTCTTATCTAAATCTGTTCTGAAGGAATTCAAAACAACAGGATCGAGTTGAAAAGACCTTTGCTTATGTTGAAGTTATTTGTAAGTTGGATAATGGCAGACTCAAGAATATTTCTATTAACAATGTTGCTAGAGTGAAATAAAACTGAAGCATTATTCCAATCAATACAGTGGGATAACTCTGACAAATGGACAAAAAGGGCACTGGACGACTGTCCTGTTCTAACGGAATATTGATGCTGTTTTATACGTGTGTGCAAATCCTTTCCCGTCTGACCTATGTAAAAGGAATCACATTGTTTACAACTAATTTTATAGATAATGCCTGAATTATTGGTAGGGCTATTTTTTACTGATATTTTTCACAATATTGTTATATGAAAATACAAATACTACATTAATATCCAAAAGTTTAAGTACATTAGCAATGCCTAAAAAGCCCGGGAAAAATGGAAGTGCTAAAATATTTTTTGACAAAGTACGAGTGTTATTATTGACACGATAGAAAGTTCGTTTTGCCTTGTTGAGACAAGATTCCATAAACGCAGATGGATAACACAGGTCACTTCCAATACCGTTGATTTTTTCTAATTCGGCATCGATGTATTCCGGACTGGCGATCCTAAGGGCGCGGAGAAACATTGAAGAAAAAATGGCCTTCTTAGTGGGGGTGTCATGTCCCGAGTAAAAGTGTACGTAGGACAAATTGTTTGTTTTTTTCCGATAGATACAAAACTTAAAACCTGGGCTTTCCCTATGTACACGCACATCCAAAAACGGGATTGAATTGTCTTGTTCCACTTCTAAAGTAAACTTAATGGAGGGGACTTGATCATGTAACTGAAGGAGGAAGTTATCCAGGTCACGATTCATGGGCCAGATACACAAAATATCGTCGACGACCGCAACCAAGGGATGCCAACCCCCAGGATTCTCGGAATGTAAGTAATTTCGAAAAACTCCATATAAATATTGGAGAGGAGGGGCGACAAGAGGTTGCCCATGGCCATCCCAAAAACTTGTTGATATAATACTCGTTATTGAAAGTGAATTTACAGTCTTTGATGCAAAGCTTAATAAGTTTCAAAACAATGTGTGAAGGTAGTGGCAGGTCATACTTATGTAATTCTTGGGAGAGAAAGTCAAGCATATCGTCAATCGGCACTTTTGTAAACAATTAACAAACGTCAAAACTGATCAATCTATCGTTAGTTTCAGTACGTGCATTATTCATTTTTTCAGTAAGATCCATGGAATTTTTTACATGTGAATCAGAGATAGTTCCGAAAATGGGGGACAAGACTTTGACAAGCCATTTGGAGAGTTTATAAGTGATAGAGCCCACCGAGCTAATAACAGGGCGCATAGGGTTGCCAGGTTTGTGGGTTTTAATAAGACCGTAAAGGTAGGGCAGAGAAGGTGAAGTGGACATGAAAAGCGGAATTAAGTCCTTATGATCTTTGAGAATGCGTTTCAAGCCACTAATAAATGATTTGATGACGTCATCCTGCGGGTTCTTCCTAAGTTTGCTGTATGTGGGGGCCTGGAGAAGCTCGTTCATCTTTCTGATGTAGTCTAGGTTTTAAGTTTAGTATCTATCGGAAAAAAACAAACAATTTGTCCTACGTACACTTTTACTCGGGACATGACACCTCCACTAAGAAGGCCATTTTTTCTTCAATGTTTCTCCGCGCCCTTAGGATCGCCAGTCTGGAATACATCGATGCCGAATTAGAAAAAATCAACGGTATTGGAAGTGATCTTTGTTATCCATCTGCGTTTATGGAATCTTGTCTCAACAAGGCAAAACGAACTTTCTATCGTGTCAATAATAACACTCGTACTTTGTAAAAAAATATTTTAGTACTTCCATTTTTCCCGGGCTTTTTAGGCATTGCTAATGTACTTAAACTTTTGGATATTAATGTAGTATTTGTATTTTCATATAACAATATTGTGAAAAATATCATAGTAAAAAATAGCCCTACCAATAATTCAGGCATTATCTATAAAATTAGTTGTAAACAATGTGATTCCTTTTACATAGGTCAGACGGGAAAGGATTTGCACACACGTATAAAACAGCATCAATATTCCGTTAGAACAGGACAGTCGTCCAGTGCCCTTTTTGTCCATTTGTCAGAGTTATCCCACTGTATTGATTAGAATAATGCTTCAGTTTTATTTCACTCTGCAACATTGTTAATAGAAATATTCTTGAGTCTGCCATTATCCAACTTACAAATAACTTCAACATAAGCAAAGGTCTTTTTCAACTCGATTCTGTTGTTTTGAATTCCTTCAGAACAGATTTAGATAAGAAGGGTAGAACGCTAAATCTTTGGTAAACTTGTATGCTACTCTAATAACTTTTATTTTTCAATTTATTTTTATATACAAGAAGGGCAGAGTGCTAAAATCCGGGCAGATTTCCAGTATAAATGTATTTTTTTTTATATATAACATTGGTTGGAAACAATTCATTTGATCTTGTGCTAAAAATCGGTACGTTTTTTTTTTTTTTTTTTAATCTATAACATTGGTTGGAAACAATTCATTTGATCTTGTGCTAAAAATCGATAGTTTTTCCTTACAAATTTGTATGCTCCTCCCACAATCCTTTAATTTTTAATTTTAATTTTAATTCTCCGTTTATTATATATAATATATATATATAATATATATATATATATATATATTTTTTTTTTCTGTAACCTATATATAGGCTGAACTCTTTATGTACTTCAGTGTTCCTGAGGATGTCATTAGACAAAGCGCTTGAGCACCATTCTGTGTTTCCTTTCCTTCGTGGTTTTATTCATCATATATATATATATATATAAATAATATGGAATAACGCGAGCACGAGTGGTTTTTATATGAAATAAAACTTACCCCTACTTATATATATATATATATATATATATATATATATATATATATATATATATATAATATATATATATATATATATATATATTATATATATTATATATATAGTTTGATTAAACAATGTAATATCTTAATTTAAACCTAAAATGAACTTCATGATCAATAAGTAATTACAGATTCTCAGCCCTATTAATAACTGTGTATAATATCAATACTGAAAATTGAACTCTTGTTTTTTGGATAGATGTTATTTTAATATTATGATCATAACGTAAAAATAAATGCATTTTCTTGATTTCTAAAAGGAACTTATTTCAGTCAAGAATTTATGTATACAACATAATATATATACAGTGGTGGGCACCGTTAACCAAAAAGTTAACTTCGATAACGATAATCCGTTAACCCCAATTTTTAACTCCGATAACGATAATCCGATAATTTTACTACAAAGTTAACGGAAGTTAACGATAATCCGTTAACGATAACTATTTCTTTACTAACATTTAAAAAAATCAAGGAAAAAAGCTTTAAAACCCATAGAAAATGTTTATTTATGCAAAATCCAACAATAAATAGGTATTTAACTGTATTTTTATCAAGTTTTGCAACTTTTTTGCTTAATAACTTTATTTTTTATTTTTAATAAAAAATGTACTGATTACATGTTTTGAAACCCTTGTAACCACTAACCATTAACTAAATTTTAATTTACCAGAGAATTATTATGGCGGGAACTGAAAGGTAAAATTAAATTTTAGGCACATTTATTAAAGACTATGACACAATGTGCTGGTTGCCCTTCAGAAAGACCAACTTCTCAAAGTTAGGCCCAACTGCCAGTCTTGATCTCTTGGGCCTCAGGATGTCCTTGCCGAGAGAGAGGAGCCGTTCCACTGCGACAGAGGACGGAATTGGCAGACTGAAGTTATGGCGGTTTGAATTCATTCGCGGAGCGGTGATCTTCCGTGAATGACTCCTCGCAGTTAACGTGTTAACGGACTTTAACATACTAAATATCGAGTTATCGGAAGTTAACTGGTCCGATAACGATAAATGGAAATTAACTTCCGTTAATAGTCCGTTAAAAAAAGTTAACTTCGTTAATTAACTGTTATCGGATTAACGCTTTAGTGCCCAACACTGTATATATATATATATATATATATTATATATAGATGTAAACATAGATATACTGACTTTGCTAAAGCCTTCGATAAATGTGACTATGGAATTATAGCACACAAACTTAAGAATACAAGAATTACTGGAAAGCTAGGATGATGGATGTTTAATTTCTTGACGCAAAGAACGCAAAGAGTGGTGGTAAATGGAGTCAAATCGGAAGTCTCAGAAGTCGTGAGCTCTGTCCCACAAGGTACAGTACTAGCTCCCTTGCTGTTCATAATAATGATTGCAGATATTGATGCGGATATTAATGACAGTATTGTATCATGTTTCGCGGATGACACAAAGATAGGCAAGGAAATATTGAACGAAAGTGACGTAGAAAAATTGCAAAACGACATTGAAACATTGTTCCAGTGGGCAGAAGACAACAATGTGAAATTCAACGAAGAAAAATTCCAATTTCTAAGATATGGTGATAACAAGGTGCTACAGAATAAAGGGTACAAAACTATGCAAGCCAAACAGATAACATCAAACCCACAAGTCAGGGATTTTAGAGCAACAATGTCGTCGGATGCAGAATTCAAAGAGTACTATAACATCAAACTTACAACGGCTAGAAAAATAATAGGAATCATCTGGAGGAGCTTTCGCAGCAGAAAAGCAAACATCATGTTCAAAGTATGGAAGAGTCTAGTCCTACCAATAATTGAGTATTGCTCAGTACTCACAAGCCCATACAGAAAACGAGGCATTGCGAACACTGAAGCTATACAAAGGACTTTTACGTCTAAGATAGAGGAAACGGAAGGTGAAGACTACTGTTCTCGATTGATTACAATCCCTGAAACTCTTCTCTCTGAAAGACGCGACTCAAACACAATAATATACATAGGGAAAATACTCAAGGGTTGTGTCTCTAACCTTAGAAATGAAATAGAAACAAACTGAAATGAGAGACGAGGCAGATTTTGTACTGTCCCAGCTGCGGTAGAACAGGGGAACCATGAAAACAAAGCTAGAAAATACCCTCAGAATACGAAGCCCAAAGCTTTTTAATGTCCTGCCTAAAGAAGTGAGGAACCTCCAGCACACCGACCTGAATAATTTCAAGAATCAGCTGGACAGATTCCTATGCAAAGTCCCTGACCAGCCATGCGTGGCTGGCTACGAGGGCAGGAGGGAGCGGAAAGCAATTCCTTCCTTCACCAAATCCCGCAAATGAGGTGGGATGCTGCAGAGGGGTCGACCGCAAGTCGATCCTGAACCGTCATTCAAACCCTCATAAAGTAACATAAAGTGTATATATATATATATATATATATATATATATATATACAGGGTGGGGCACGGGAACCAAGTGTTTTTGGAATAATCAGGAAAATGATATTTATTTTTGTAAAGAAAATATATTGGTAGAACAACATTCGTAAGAACATAGCATTTCATGTCATAATAATCATGTACCGAAAATTATATCTGGCATATGATGTCCTTGGCCGTCGACGCATTGTTGAAGGCGTTTACGAAAATTGGCCTCCACTCTTCCCAGCAGGTCTCTGTTGATTTGGATGATTTGTTGACGGATCGCTTCCTTCAATGCATCTAATGTACGGGGCTTGTCCTCGTAGACACGTGACTTGAGGTACCCCCATAGAAAGAAGTCACATGTGGACAAGTCAGGGGACCGAGGGGGCCATGCAATGTCACCAAATCTCGAAATGAGATGGTTGGGAAACAGGGGGCGAAGAACAGCCATTGACGCTCTGGCGGTGTGTGGCGTGGCCCCATCTTGCTGAAACCACAAATGTCGACGAGCAATACGCCTTCTTCGTAACTCAGGGATGAAAAAGGTGTTCACCATCTCAATGTAAAGCCCAGATGTTATGGTAACGGTAACCCCATTTTGTTCGAAGAAATAGGGACCGATGACGCCAAACTTTCCCACCGCGCACCAAACTGTAACCTTAGGGCTATGCAGCGGTTTTTCATGGAGTTGTCGCGGATTTTCAGCAGCCCAATACCGACAGTTTTGATTGTTGACGGCCCCATTAAGGTGGAAATGGGCTTCATCACTCATTACCACCATCATGTTTTCATTCTGCTCATAAAGTGCAAGCATTTCCTGTGCAAAATTCAGTCGTTGGGGGCAATCGTTTACATTCAATTCCTGCACCATCGCTAACTTGTATGGGTGAAAATGTAATTCTTCATGCAAAATCCGTCTAACAGTACGATTGCTGATTCCGAGTGCAGCTGAATGTCTCCGAGCAGAGCGGCCTGGGCTTTGCAACATCGCTTGTCTGACCCTTTCAACGTTCTCTGGAGTACGCACAGTGCGTTGCGGCCCCTTCGGTTTTGTTTTCATTATTGAGCCTCCTGTTCGAAGATTGTTAACCCAACGTAAGATTGTGTCACGAGCGGGAACAGAGTCATTTCGATGAATGTTGAATCTGCGGCGAAACGCACGCTGAACTGCTGTCACTGACTCGCCACTCCTAACAAAATGATCATACGCGAACATGCGGTGTTCTAACGTCCACTGCTCCATGATGGCACCTGAAAGATAAAGGTGAGTGTTAGTTAAAGTTAAATGCTATGAACCCAGGAATGGAATGCTACCTACCGCACGCCCCTCCCATTCCTAATGGCCGATTACTAGCTATTCAAAAAACACTTGATTCTCGTGCCCCACCCGTTATATATATATATATATATATATATATATATACATTCAACTGCAAAGAACACGCAGTATAAATAACGTAAAGAACGACGCTTGTATAGGAGATATTCCGCGCAAGACGAGAGAGAGAAAACGGAACAAATGAAAAAATGAAGTAACCACCTGGGAATCGAACCCGGGATCTTCCGATTGCCGGTCAGACGCGATACCATTACACCATGGACTTCACTCTTCCAAATGCCGTAATTCTTCTACATACTCGCAGAAACCAATGCCCCAAGGGGGCACCTCCCGCATGCCGTAACATTATATACATTCAACTGCAAAGAACACGCAGTATAAATAACGTAAAGAACGACGCTTGTATAGGAGATATTCCGCGCAAGACGAGAGAGAGAAAACGGAACAAATGAAAAAATGAAGTAACCACCTGGGAATCGAACCCGGGATCTTCCGATTGCCGGTCAGACGCGATACCATTACACCATGGACTTCACTCTTCCAAATGCCGTAATTCTTCTACATACTCGCAGAAACCAATGCCCAAGGGGGCACCCCGCATGCCGTAACATTATATACATTCAACTGCAAAGAACACGCAGTATAAATAACGTAAAGAACGACGCTTGTATAGGAGATATTCCGCGCAAGACGAGAGAGAGAAAACGGAACAAATGAAAAAATGAAGTAACCACCTGGGAATCGAACCCGGGATCTTCCGATTGCCGGTCAGACGCGATACCATTACACCATGGACTTCACTCTTCCAAATGCCGTAATTCTTCTACATACTCGCGTCTGACCGGCAATCGGAAGATCCCGGGTTCGATTCCCAGGTGGTTACTTCATTTTTTCATTTGTTCCGTTTTCTCTCTCTCGTCTTGCGCGGAATATCTCCTATACAAGCGTCGTTCTTTACGTTATTTATACTGCGTTTTTGCAGTTGAATGTATATAATGTTACGGCATGCGGGAGGTGCCCCCTTGGGGCATTGGTTTCTGCGAGTATGTAGAAGAATTACGGCATTTGGAAGAGTGAAGTCCATGGTGTAATGGTATCGCGTCTGACCGGCAATCGGAAGATCCCGGGTTCGATTCCCAGGTGGTTACTTCATTTTTTCATTTGTTCCGTTTTCTCTCTCTCGTCTTGCGCGGAATATCTCCTATACAAGCGTCGTTCTTTACGATATATATATATATATATACACTGTATGTATATATATATATATATATATAATAATAATAATAATAATGACTACACAGCACAACTGTAATTGAATGTAGGTAGTTCATTTCCGTAGAATTGAAACAGCATAAATAAATTTCAAAAATCTTTGGGTCTTTTTGATATAACGAAAATACAAAGAGTTTTCTAATAAATATTTCCATTTCCATTTTGGTTTTATTGATATGATTTTTCTACATCGTCGAAATGTTGAAATTGGTCAAACACTATAAATGGATCTTTCCTTTTTGACGTCTGAATAAGTCAGTCAGTCTCTCTGTGAAAACAAATTCGTACGAATTCTAGTCTTTATATACTGTATATATTTACTCTAAACCTTATGATAGTAGTAAATAAAGGAAGGTTTTGCATATTTACGATATTTCTATATTAGAAATTACATTCACTTCATCCTCAACGACTTTCATGATTTTACTTACTGAGCATTTATTAAGAGGGAAGTATTTTCGGTATGAAACAATATTTCACATTCAATTTACGATAAAATATTTATGACGTTTTCTTGGTGAAAGTCCTCGAAAGCCTCTCTGATGTGATTACCATAAAAATAAAGTTTTCCATTCTCCTAATCAATTAATTTCCCTCAAATTGACTTCTCCCTCAACTATTCTTCCTTCCATCCTTTATGACCCTACAAATGACCCTCGTAAGCCGAGTGTGGCACCGAGGGGAGTGACCTAGGTTTTTGGAGCTTATGACGTCATTGTAACTCCGCCCCTTAATAAGAGTTGCCAGTTTGCTTCAAGATTGGGAAATCTTATCCGCAGTAACATAACTTTCAAGGATACATTTTCGTGATTGGATGTTGTAGGAATGTGACGGACTACGTCGGAGACACGTTTGGCGAAGTGGAGGTCAAATAATCCCTTGATGGATTGGCATTCACGGGTGGCACTCGCAGTTAACGAAGCAGCCACTCTTACCTAATCAATTTTAGTGCCAACTAGTGGTAGTTACAGATGAACAAATTATGAACACGAATTGGCCCGTTAACATCTAATTATTCTAAATTTGTACACAAGTCTAATGCATATTGTGGAAAGCCACTTTTAAATTCTGAAGAAGTGTGCACTCAGAGACAAATTAGGGTTTTATATATATATATATATATATATATATATATACCTTTGGTAACCTTGGTTTGCTTTCGCCCTTGACGAAGGGCAAAAAGGTTAAACTTTTCACTCCACCTTAGACCTACAGTTTAACGTGGAATCCGAACCACACCCCACCAGCATCCCAGCGTCTAGGCCACCCAGGGTACCTATTTATTTACCAACCACTTTTTTATTGTGTGGAAGGATGAACAGCTGGGTTTTGCTGCGCGCTGCCGTCACCGGCTCTCGATCCCGGGGCCGATGAATTCGTAGTCAGCGACGCTAACCACTACACCACCGAGGCGCATATATATACAGTATATATATATATATATATGTATGTATGTATGTATAACTCCGGACAAAAAAATAGAATAGTCTCAAATGCGCTTTCGACCTTCATAATACCTTTAAGTTATACACCTTTATGAGGAATATTGAGTATTTGTGATTTCATTGTGATAAAAAGACACCTCTATGTGCCAATTTTGAAAAAAATTTAAAATGTAGCAAAAGCCTTATTAAATAATGAAAAGTTAATGCACAACGACAGACCAAAATGTTAGAATATCTTATCAGGTGTTACAAAAAAACAAAACAAATAAAACAGAATAAATTCATTACTTTTA
>JAJOZX010000852.1:510000-520000 GCA_023014485.1 Bathynomus jamesi | reverse complement strand
AATTCTGCAAGCCTACAAGAAAGAATTTGGACATGTGAACAAAATTAAATTTAAAAAAAATGTCGGACACACAGAAGGAGGTCTGAACTATAACCTGTACACTTGACACAAAGTATGAAACAGTAAAACAGTGAAACAATGAGATTCAAATTATTCGAACAACAGAGACACTTTAAAGTCGACTTATACTGTAAAGTCAATCTGTGCCACTTATTTCAGAAGCGAATTACAACACTTCATCTTTGAAGAGGTACGACTACAACTGACTATTATGTTCAAGTCACACCTTAAGATTAAAGGAACTCCTCCCTTCAATATCTGAATGACCTATCAAAACATTTTCATTACCTAATGTCATTCGTACATAAATTACTGAGTTTCTACTTGCTAATCTCACTTTCGTTATTCCTCAGCTTTGCCTTTCGAGGAAAAAAGAATTAACTAAAATTTCCTGTCAGAAGACCTCTCTCGGGGTCTTGACATATAACAAGTTACACAGATCTCAAATGTTTATATTTAAACTTAACTCCAATGAAAGGGAGAAAAACAACAAAATAAAAAACTCTTACAAGCTTTAAAGTGAAAAAGATCATGAAGCTAAATTTCTTTTTTACTTTACCGACATATTAATTGCTGAACATAACTCTGTTCCTGGGATGTCAAAACACCAACTCGCTTTCTTGCCTCTCGACTATCATCGGGTAACTGTGATCTCATTTATGTCCAGGTCTTTATTTTAAAGATTTAATTTTCAAGCGAAATTAAAACCATTTCAAAATCACTTGTTTATTTTACGATTTTTATTTATTTTTCGATATGAAATGTAAATATACAAATTCGCCGTTACAAAAGAGTATAACTTTCCTATGTTAGTAGCCGTATAAAATTTAAACAAAACTGTATGAAAACTATGCAGCAGAATGGACCATACAACTGCGACATGCAACTTGCATTAAAATAATGCATTCTTTACACGAAATATCTATTTCACAAATTCTTATCGTCACTTTTAAGTATTTTGTGAACTGTATAATTAACTGTGAAATGATACACATAACTTTTACTTTATCCTTTGGCACTCTTCATCAGTGCCAGCCCTTCAAATCGACTGGTAGAATTGAGATGTAAAATATAATGTAGTTATTTTAAATTTCGAGCGTGTTGCACTCACAGAAATGGAGGAAACTATACATTTCGATAGATATATAAAAATGGTACATGAAAAGTATTTCTGGGGTTTGAAATGGAGCGAAGCCCTTTTGTTAGGGATACCCGATTAGGTCTACGTTAGATTTGGTCAAGGTAAGTTAGGTTAGGTTAGGTTAAGCTAGGTCAGGTTAAGTTTATTAAGAGTAGATAATTTTTGCTTTTTTAAAAAATATGTCTGAAAAAAATGCCCGTATTCAACCGGAATCCTGGGAATCCATTTTCACTACTCATCACGCAATATTAGATCAACAAAATCCGTAGATTTTTTATATTTGAAATTTTCGTGCAAATCAATTCCATTTTAACTTAAAACTTCCGTACGGAATGTAATTTACGTGTGTGGTGTGTGGTGTGTGTGTGTGTGTGTGTGAAATGCCTAGCGTTAATTGAATATTTCTCGTTTGTTGTAACAAGTTTTGATGTAATTCGTGCATTTGGAGAATGTAGTCGTTGTAATCTGTTTAGGCTCTTTACCTTTTGCTTGTCTCCGATGTCATCCAGGTCAGTTCCAATCAAAGTATTGCGGATTACATGGCTCGCACCACCTTCCGGTTCCAATGGCAAATTAATTTGTCCTTGTATTTAACTTCTAATCGATACAATGTTGAAAGAGAAAATGTGTATAAAGGTATAATATATATATATATATATATTTATAAACGAGGAAATATCGTGCTCGGTGGTGTAGTGGTTAGCGTCGCTGACTACGAATCCATCGGCACCGGGTTCGAGACCCGGTGACGGCAGCCGGAGCGCAGCAAAACCCAGCTGTTCATCCTTCCACACAATAAAGAAAGTGGTTGGTAGATAAATGGGTATCCTGGGTGGCCTAGTGGTTAAGACGCTGGGCTGCTGCTGGTGGGGCGTGGTTTGTATTCCACGTTAAACTGTAGGTCTAAGATGGAGTAAAAAGCTTGACCTGCGTCAGAATGAACAATTCGGGCGGAAGCCAACCAAAGGTTAGTAAGAATAAGACTAAAAAATGCTTAAATTTATAAAGGGAAAGAAATGAAAGAGAATTTAAAATAAATATATTTTTATCCTTAATGGACGTTATGATATTACCCTTCTTCAGTGACTTGTAGAAGAAATGGGAAGAAGTACCCTCGACCAACTCCATCAAGATCGTCCAGAGTTGTTAATCTGGAAGTGACCAACATACTTTCATTGACGGCTAAATAAATCTCTAAAAGCGCGGCAAATATCCCGAACAATAACACCGATATGAAGAAGGGAAAGTACGCCCCCCATAACTTTTCTCGACATCCATGTTCAAATAATGTAGGAACGCATTCTGGAGTTATCATAATATGGCAACAATGACCTTGAAATGAGGGGTTGCAGCAACTCCACGGAACGCTGAGATGAGAGATTCGTTTCCCTGTGGAATTATTATTACTGTTTGTTTTATTCCTGAAAATGTACTTGGTGACGCGTGAATGAAGAAACCAATCAACTTGAAACCAGTCTTCGTAAGATGAGACACCACAGCATCCTAACGTCTTCTGGAGATTGTCGACGATGTATCTACTTTCATCGACGATTTTATATTCCTTTACGTAACGTACGAGAGATTCTCGATTTGCTTCATCCGCAGCTTTGAGTGTTGGAACGACGTCGAAAGCAAATCCTGTGCTTCCGATTGAGAGGAAAAAATGAATCAAAATGAAGTATCTCAACTTCAGTAAATTGGATTTCCTTTCAGGAAAGTCGTCAGAGGATCTGGATAAGTAAAAAGTCTTCAAACCAATGTGAAATAGTATTAAAACATGACTAAAAATTGTTAATAAAATCGGAAGCTCAAGAATGGAGAAGTTAACATCCAGAAAGAAATTATATTCTTGTATTACGTCTTTAGTGAAATAATAACTAGTCCAAAAGTGGGTTAGAAACATTATTTGGACGAGAGAAACCACATTTATTTTCTTGTACAGAGTTCCTCTTTCTTCAGGAGACAAAAGCACGTAATACTTCCTGTCAGACATTTTTATATGTGTGGGCGAAGGAAAACCGAGATCTTAGGAGTATATTAACTATCTAATTGCATTCGCCAACGTTTTCATATAATTTTTTATTTACTTCATAATAATTTTTTTTTTTTTCAATCTGACTTTGTTGTTGCTTTTCGAAAACAAACAAAACTAGACTATACTCGAGCAAGATACCAGTCGACGCCGACTAAGGCTATACGCGAAAAGTTGCTTCACACTTCACTGATAAAAAAAGCCTTTTATGAGCCTTTCCATGAAGAAAATACAAAATCATCTCACGAGGCACTTAAATTTTAATGCATTTTCAGATTTTTGCCCACAAACTTTTGATATCAAGACCAAAATCTTAATGGCTGCAGGGTTCTTTCGCGAATTTGCTGATCAACTTCCATGTGTATTTCACAAAAGTGTATAAAGTTTTATATTTTATATATGAAAACAATGAGGTTTTAAACATAAAAGATAAACAAGTGAGAAGTTTTTACCCAGATTTTTTTACACTTTTGAGGGTTTGAGAAAAGCCATTTATTACTTTAGAACTCTAAATAAGTACGCAACTGTTAAGAACTTGAGCTTCACATTCAAATACAGTGGGTGAGAATTTGTGAAGTTGCATTTAAACTTTTTCGTGTTCCTAATTTAAACAAGATCTGAATGGATTCCAAAATGTATTAAAAAGTAATAAGCATTTTTTACATTATAAAGAGAAGGCGCAGCACTGTAATCATGGTGACTTTGGTATACGGTTCAACCCAACGTCTACATAATAATAGCTTCTACAAAGCTTCATGCACTTCTGTGATTAAATTTACAAAATATCAGAGCCATCAAAGTTCTGAGTTCACCATTAAAAGCCATCGGGTGAAAGTGCACTTAAAATCAACGTGCCTCGTGAACTTAATGCCACGTTCTCATTGGCTTCAAAATTTCTGGTGAAAGTTTTTTTATTATATGAAATTACGAGTGTTTAGCCTACAATGTTATGATGCTAGTGTGGATTGCCTATAGGTATAGGTAGGCTTCGATTTAACCCATCTTTCCATATTTATTATCAATGACATTTTCTTTAGTTTAATGCATTTTACATACACAAAATGAAATTACTAAATTTTAGAAATTATGCCACAGAACTTTGTTAAAAATGAAGTGTTATATAAACTAGTTTGATTCAACTAGTTACTAGTTTGATTCAATTCACTGACAAATATAGCATCAGACTATTACCAAATTTGCCAAAATTGGGCAAAATTGGGTTTTCATTATTTTCTCGAAACATCAAATATTGACTTAGGCAATTATGGTATTAGTCTGACGATATATGAATTAGTAATAACCATTCTTTTTCCCACATTGTTTGAAAAAAGAGGATCTGTTTCATTTTTTGGGTAAACAAGAATGGAATTATGTATTTACATAAATTCCTTTCAGATTTATCTTTCTCAAACTCTCATGGGTTACTGTAGTTTCTCGAATATTCCACACTTCACATCAATTATCAATAATGTTTGTCAATGTAATAAACATTATTTTCACATCTTTTCTTAAGAATTTATAATATTAATTTTTATATTTATTATATTTCTCATCTCCAAATCATGATGCTTATACCATTTCGTCATTACCTGCTAGTTTTCCATTCTAGTTAAACTAATGAGGTTTCATATACAGGTTTCTTCGTGGTTTATTGTCGTAATGCCGCTTCCCGTCGATTAGCGAAGTTAAACGGTATTGGGTCTGTGTTGTAGTTCAATGGGTGACCGTCTTTTGCGTCCAGATGATGTAACCAACCGTGGTTCGGATCCCACGTAAAGCCGTATGTCCCCATTCATCATATGACCTTTATGGATCTTACGAAGGAGGTTAAACAATCCTAAACATATTATTTCTGTATAATAATGTCAGTGTCCGTTGCTCGGTGTGTAACGCCTATAAGCCAAGTGAAGACATAGGTCGGGGGTTCGAACCCCGATAATGCTGTTAATAATAATAATAATAATACATGAATTAGAGCAGTGGGCCGCATTAACTGCCTTGAGCACTGTGTCAGTGCCTGGCTTTTTTCACCAATTTTTATTATCGCATAATAATAATGAAGAAAGAACTCAAAACAAACGGATACCGTCCACTCTCAGTTAGCACTAAAAAAACAAGAAAGAATGAATATAAGCTATAAGGAAGCAAATTCACACTTTTACACATGAATGCTTGCAAATTATCTACACCTCGGCAGAACGATGACATAAAAAAAAAATTAACTAAAAAAACAAGTCTATTTGTAACTCGTTTACAAATAGAAAAAAAAATTATTGGTACGGAAAAATCAATTAATTTTTATTTATTTCAAAAATATTTTATTCTTGACTGCTTTGCAATTAATTTTGATCAAAAAATTTATACAAAAATTCGATCCAGGAAATGCTTCCTAGATTCCAAACCAACTTCAAACTCACTCTCTCTCTCTCTCTCTCTCTCTCTCTCTCTCTCTCTCTCTCTCTCTCTCTCTCTCTCTCTCTCTCTCTCTCTCTCTCTCTCTCTCTCTCTCTCTCTCTCTCTCTCTCAATAGCAATTTTGTATCGAATAAGAAATGAAAGTTTTGCAAGTAAGACAGGAACAAAAATTTAATTACTGTATATAATTTTCAAATTATCTAACGCAAAAAGGAAATCTAAAATCAATGAATTAATTTCGTAAATTTAAAATTTCTAAATATATATATATATATATATATATATATACACACAGACTATGCATGTAACAAGGAACTCTTCTAGGAAAATTATATCCACTAGAGTCCGAATAAGTAATGGTAAGTGACAAACACTATAGTTTTTCTTCTTCATGATGTTAGCCCGACGTGGGCAACGGGTCACTCGCAAAGAGGCCCAAAAAATATAGCTTTCCTCACCAGCTATCTGCAAAGCAGATAGGATCCAGCTTTGGGACAGGATCTAGGGGTACAGCTATACCTAGCCTACTATATCCAGAACCTCAATATAAGCAAAAGTTCATGAATTTAATCCCATCATGAAACGGACATATTATGTGCCTTGAAAAGGGGACGCTCAATTTTGCCAGTTGAGGTTTAAGTTTTGGTTTTTGGCTAAAAATACAATAGTTACCCCATTTTCTTTGATGTATTCAATCCCGACGCGAATGCAACTAGTCTTTTGCTTATATTGAGGTTCTGGATAAGTAGGCTAGGTGTAGCTGTACCCCTAGATCCTGTCCCAAAGCTGGATCCTATCTGCTTTGGGGCCTCTTTGCGAGTGACCCGTTGCCCACGTCGGGTTAACATCATGAAAAAGTAAAAACGGATCACCTGAAGATCAGGGCCCCCAGCCTTCTCTAGTTAGCCTTATAAAGCTAACTAAAGAAGGCTGGGGGCACTGATCTTCAGGTGGTCCGAAAAAACTATAGTGTTTGTCATTTACCATTACTTATTCGGACTATAGTAGATTTAATTTCCTCAAAAGAGTTCTTTGTTCCATGCACGGTCTGTGTGTATCATGATAAAACCTCAAGGGACCATTCTGAATTCAATCCCATATATATATATATATATATATATATATATATATATTATATATAATATATAAATGAAAGGTTAATATTTACTTGAACATTTTCTTTCTTTCTCACAGTTTATTTCACTTCTTCCACCTCTATCATCTGATTCTTTCTCTTCGTTAAATCGATGACCTGAATGGAATAATGATTTGAGATGAGAATAAATTTTTTTTTTAATTAAAAAAAAATTAGAATCTGAAGTAAATAATTGTGGAATGCTCGAGTTGCCAATTACACTTTTATTTTCTTCCATTAGTGAACGAAATAATTTATTTATAATCTTTAATATAAAAAAAAAAGATGGGTTTGTTTATAAATATATTGAATATAAAATAATAGTATTTACTTAATACTTCTGAGGAAAGTTAATTAGATAATTTCATATCATTTAACATTAACAAAGCAACTAAAAACTAAGATTTTAAATTACAAGTTGGCAACTCTATCTACACCTGACCAAATGCCCTCTTGTAACTCGGGTGATATTACCTGTACGACTGCTCTGTTGTGTTTACGTGTAGCTGGCATCTCTTTAATTACAGTAAGGTAATAACAGTTATTAATAATGATACACGAATATTACTGTTAGTTATTGTTAAAAACTTGTTTAATATTTACTTTTAAATTTTCATATTAATATGAAAATTTATATAAAATTTATCTTATTGAATTTTAGAAACACTTATCAGGAATTAGTTTAAGGACAATTCAGGGCTGATCTTGGAGGAATTTTGAGCCACTTTAGCCCCCCACCCCCCGGCCTCCAATCCCCTAAAAAAATCGGAGCGAATGAATCATCCAAATTGGCTTTGCTCCAAAACAGCAACTTTGAATGAAACGACTGTAATAAATACAAGATAGATAGATAGATAAATAGACAAAGAGAGAGAGAGAGAGAGAGAGAGAGAGAGAGAGAGAGAGAGAGAGATGTAAAAGATTTCGTTACTGTGTCAAACCTTAATATTTTTCGTAAATGTAGCAATTAACGTGATTAAAACGTATTCAAACAGGATGCTTAACAATCAATTAAGGATGTACTCTCTGACACTACGTTAGTCACCCTCTCATAATGGGATTCTTTCCTTTAACTATAAACGTCTATTACCTGAGTAACTTACGCACACACACACACACACTTCTGTTTCAAGCTACTCATTCCTAAATGGAGTTATGGATAGGAATGGATAAAGAGTGTTATCCATGATCGAAGCCTCCAAAATGGATGACTTATTTTATTTTTACTTTTTTTGTAGCTAACCTAACCTAACCTTAATTATAACCTTACGTAACTTAACCTAACCTGTTTCACTTGTAATGGCATTGGATGTTAATTTGGATCACTGAATTTGTGGATTCTTTCAAATGGGAATTCGATAAATGAAGGGAAATATCAGTTAAATACTCCTGTTCGAAATCACGTAGACATTTTATTATTAATCTATATAGATAAATGATTAAATAGATAACATTATATTAGAGGATAGATAAATAGATAGATAGATATTACTATAAATAATAACATACAAACTGTGTGGAATAAACGTTATTCGCTAATTAAAATCCCACGCGGCTTTTACAGCTCATTTTCACATTTTTCTTCTTATGTTTTCAACAGAATTCCGCGATTCCACGTAACGGTTTAACAAACTTCAGCCGCGGGGTTTAAAGCGCGAAAACACCTCGTAAAAGAATTAGAAACCTGAAATAAAAAGCCAAAACGTTAATGAAACCTTTAATTTGAAATCTCCCAATATTAGACTGTTTTAAAACCCGTAACGATTAACGTGCAGGAGTCAGTTTATGAGACCGGACATTGTCAGTTGGAAGGAATTTAAAGAAAATTACAGTATTTTGAAGTCTCAAAATATAAGTTAGAGTTGACTGAGGGCATTTTGTGGTTATGTAGATCGCCAGACAAGTGTCGCTTGCGTGTCGCTACTTCTTAGTTGGTGCATATAGTTCTACGATCACTGTTACCAAGGCAACAACAATTTTTACTGAAAATAATATACTTTCTAAACATATAAGGAAGTGTCAGTGTGTATATATACACACACACACAGTGTGTGTGTGTGCAGAATGTAAGTAAAGTTTATAATTGTGGTAAAATTTGCTTTTATTATTTAGACAAAAGGTGAATTTTTTAATATTTTCAATTTATTCATTAATTTTTCTTTGAATTCTTGAAAAAGTTTCATTAAATGAAAAAGGAGAAATTGAGAGAAAGTTTCATAAATTAAGCAGTATAAATACAGGGTGTTCCAAAAGTTACGCGCATCTATAAATTAAAGAATGCATCATTTCCTAAATATTATGCCTGTAGCAATCGGTTGCGTCTCATTTCAAAGCTTGAAGGTTTTGTATTTCGATTGGTATACATGACATTTTACCACGGTTTGAAATCTGTTTCTCATTTCAACAAACAATCACCACGACGTTGGCAAAATAAAATCTGGGAAATGAGATCTTGCTTGCTGCTACCCAATGCAAATTTATGTGTGGAATATGCCCTGGAGTGCCGATTGCCCGATATGGCACCTCTGAGACACATATCATTAGTCAATTCCACTTACTCATTCATACCCCTGTAAACTGTATCCTAAAGTAAGGGTAAAGACCCTAAAGCGTTTGAATGCGAACATACATGAACGTGTTCACCTATGCGTCCAAGAGGGTGTGTGACGCTTCAAGTATGTGTTGTAGACCTAGATACTCCAGACTTTCCAGGCAAGATGCAACATATAGACCATGTTAAAACCGTTTTTTGTTATCACGAATAGTTACAGTACACTCTCTCGTCTTCTACGGGCGTTTCCCAATTTCTATTATGACAGTGCTGTCATTATTTGTTAAATTGAGATATATCATATATCAAGGTGTGGTTAAATGTCCTGTAAACCACTCGAAGGGAGAAACCTCAAGTTTTAAATTAAGGTCTATAGCAGTTGCCATAGATCCAGTATCTAAGGAGTTATGAATCTAAGAAGTTACGAATATTTTAATTTAATCATATATATATGTGTGTGTGTGTGTGTGTGTGTGTTTCCTTTGTTTATGTTTTGTGAAAAAAAAGCATTTTAAATCTTTAATTGAAATAAATTATCAAAAAAATTTTTGTTAAATATAATCATTAACAACGGCACTTTATTAAAATGAAATGGACTGACCAATGGCCGTCCTCTCGCGATTAGTTCAGCAAATATCTATATAAAAGTAAATACTCATATATTTGA
>JAJOZX010000852.1:470000-505000 GCA_023014485.1 Bathynomus jamesi | reverse complement strand
TATTATTATTATTATTATTATTATTATTATTACGAGGACGGGAAAGGGAAGGTGACGCAAATCGAAGCAATGGCCCCCAGGCGCCGGAGACCCACGTTACGCCACTGCTTTACATATTGCATTACATATAGGAAATTATAATTCTGTAAACGTCAAAGTAGACTGTATAACGACATCACATAGTGTGTAGATACGCTCAAGTATATGCAGAAAAACTCTTCATTAGGTCCCATCTTCATAAATATGCAAAACACTAACTTGATATTGTCTTCTTCAATGTAGCCAAGATGAACCTCGATCCTGGCATCATCTGTTACGAGCACTGCAACCTGGGTCGTCTCTTCGCTTTCAGCCTTCCCCCAACGTGCGATTTGTGTGGCGCAGATTTGTCCAAGGAACCTCTGGTTCAGCCCCCTTTCAGGTATTGCTATATATCAGTAGGACCTGATGCTTCGATAAAAAGAACGTTAAAAAAGTATTTATTTATTTATAATGGTTTCAATTAAGATCTCCCTTGCCTCGGTGGGTTGGAGACTGGACTCGGGCTTCGAAAGCTCGAGTTCGAGTTCCATCCCCGCTTCGGTCGGAGTTAGGTCGACCGGGTATGGGTGACTTCTCGGAGTTCACGGCCACCTCCCTCCGTGTCGGAAAATAAGTGCTCCGGGTGTATACCGGAGAGTCAGAAACTGGCCAATCGCTCATGCCAACTACTAGGGCATTATTATTACCAGCACCATCGGGATTCGAACCCTCAACTTCAGTGTCTTCACTTCCCTTATAGGGAAATGATGTTAGTCACCGAGTTACGAATGCTGTGGCTATACAGGATGTATACTAGTGATTCTTTTTAACTGATTAGGAAGTTTAGGGAACGGAAGATTTTAAGTATTCGTCTTTATGTTTTTCATCTCCTTGACCTCATTTCAGCCATTTTGCACTATATATAATATATGTGAAAAATATAATTTACACCAGTCACGCCATACCAACTAAACACTAAATTGTTTTATTTCACACACACACACACACACACACACACACACACACACACACACCAGATGTAAATTTGTTATGGCACGTCATACGATGTATACAAAACAGGCTTTTCAGGACGCATTCTGGTAAAGCAGCGAGTTGTTGTTGTTGTTGTTGTATGCCAAAGTATTGATAAAATTCAAGTCAAGTGAGGTATTTTCAAACGTGTTCAGTAGGATTCCTGCCAACGCCCTTTTTGTTTCTCTCTTTCACCAAATAGTAGCTTGAAAGTGTGTCATGGGATACAGTTACTCGCAGCATCTGGGTATTTGAATGTCCATATAGTACAATAGCAAAGGGGATTCTCAAAAATGAGCATAAAACAACACTGTACAAAACTTTGAGTCTACAAGGCACTTTATTATATCTATAGCGATATGTATTCAGTAAAGTAATTTTACCAATTATGAACCATACTTTGTTGAAATTATGTATGTCGTTGAGAGGAAAAACGTTCATTATCCGTTTAAAAAAACAGAAGAGATTAACATTTGCTAAAACCCATTGCAATACATACACATTTTTCGCCCATTCCTCACATAATTTGCGCCTATAACTGCAGGAGAGCCAACTTTGATATCAGTAGTTTCCCGCAGTGCTGCCGACAAAACAACTGCTGAAGTTGCGTCTGTCTTCCCCTTTTTTTTTAATGCAGGAAGGAGGGGCCAAGGGGGAGCGTCCGTTAGAATGCTACCTCATAGTGGAAGAAGAGAGCTAAAATCAAGGTTCAAGGGTCAAGGATAGCGGTCTAATTCTCAGTTATTTAATAACAGACTCCGATAGCTTTGATAGTCTTCCGGGGGCAGTCTTGTTATCATTGGTTCAAGTTTCATTATATTTTTTGATAAGGTTTTAAACACCTTTAAAAAACTTGATGTTTCATACTAATTCCTCTTTGATCGCAGCCTTCTTTGCATGACGTTATTAGAGTATGTTTTGGTTTATCAAAAAAAGTGCGCTTTAAAGCCGTACTTCATAAATAAAAATAAAAAAGTATTAAAAAAATTCATCAGTAAAGAAATTAGACCAAGTATTTCATATAATAAATTATTAACCTTTATTAACATTCAACATTTGCATCGATACTTTTACAAAAAAAAATGATGAAGTTATAGAAAAGTCTGATTGCGAACTTCAGCATACAGTGAACAACATAAAACGAGATTAGATTCGATCACATTTTTATAAAGTTTGACTGAGATACGTATCCTATTCTGAGCAGTTCTTTCAGTGACTTTCATAATTTAGATCTTATTACAACGGAGAATGGTTTATAATAGGTGAAGTCACTATACTGAATCCGTATCGCTATATAGGTATAAAGTGTCATGTGGATTCAGACTTTTGCACGGTATTGTAGAGTTAGGAGAATAAAGACGTTCCCAAATGAATACCAAGTCAGTCTTTCAAACACACAAGAACACTACCTCTACTACTACTACTACTATTTTGGTCAATTTGTCTTCAACTTTGACCACTGTCTGCTTCTCTATGCATGCTTATCACGGGTAAATGGTGATATGTCACGAGCGCCAAACGTGCGAAGATCTTCCATGATCTACGAACCCCCTACGACGCAAATCCTTATTATATGTGTTTGCAACTTAACACAATGTTTGTAAAAAAAAAAAAAATAGCAATTCCAATAATTTTCATGGGTGCTCATTTAACAATGACAGGACTCCATATATATATTATATATATTTTTTTATATTTTTTTTATTTCAGACTTCCCTACCCTTTCGTGAGAGCATCTCAAGCCCCATGTTGCGTAGTCATAAGACCTACAAGAGGAGATTTCCTTCAGTAAGTTATCTCTCTCTCTCTCTATCATATTGGAAATGAAATTTAATATTTCAAATTAATGAAACCCTCTCGAACTGGTTGTACTGTTTTAATAATTAAGTATTATTTTAACACGAAAAAATTGCGTAGTAAAATCTACTGAAACGCATTTAGTAAAATTAAATTTTAGTAAAATGCTAGTGTAATTTGAGTTCTTCGACTAAATTATATTAGTAAAATTTACTAGTGTGATTTGTATTACGTATTTTCTAAGTTACTGAACGAATTTCAGTGAAGTTACGAGTATTCGTTAAATATAAAGTATCAAATCGTAAATTACTCTAAAATGTTTAGGTAATAATAGAAAATCAGTCGTACTGTACATATATAACTGTCCTTGTATCGTTACTACTCTGCTACTATCAATATTATTATTATTATTATTATTATTATTATTTATTATTATTATTATTATTATATATTATTTATAAATTATAATAAAAAATAAATAATTAAAATAAAATTCACAATGAACTTGTACAATTTTTATTCAATTTCTTTTAAGATGAAACTACTCGGATATTCATTTTATTCTTGTATTATTTTATTAGGTTAAAAAGCCTCGTTAAAAAGCTGAAAAAGATAAAATAATTGTAAATAAACATTTTCTTTGTAAAAATCTTGTAAATATCTCATGATTTTCAGCGATTATCGCAACACTCTCGACCTCCACATCGGCGTTACAGACAGCGAAGGTCAAGTGTATGAATACGATTTCGAAGGACTCCATTCTGATTGTACAGCGTCTTGGTCTCAGTGTTTGGCTGTCCCAATTCTCGCCTCTAGCGTCTGTGAATCGCCCGATCCCGTCTGGAAAGAATACTGGGACTTCACTCTTCATTCCGTTTCTAACAAAAATTGGCCAGAAACCAAGTAAAGCTCACTGTTTTATTTTTATAAATGCATATATATATATATATATATATATATATATATATATATTAAAATATAGTTAATTAACTAGTACGGTTAGTTATTTCAGCGCAAAATGTCACACTATTGTACAAATAAGTGTCTGTAAATAGAGTGGTCTTATCCTTTTATTATTGCTGTAGGTATCACGAAAAATCCTACAATTGTTACACATTCGTCATCAAGTTCCTAAAAGCTCTTCGACCGCCTTCCATATGCACAAAGAACCTCACCAAGACCACTTTCTGCGACTCCTTCATCGTTCCTGTAACTTCCGCTGCTGCCAAATACATCTCCGTCTATCGAAATTTGGTGAAACAAGAAGTGGTCCCCATTCCGAGGCATTTTAAGACTCTGAAGAACACTGGAACTGAAGAAGTGTTAAAAGGCAACGCCATTACAACTTCTGAGTTTTAATCAAGGAATCCTTATCATCCCCACCAGACTTCTGAAGAAACCATTCCCATCAATACGCATGCAGATAGCAGCAGAAAAGATATAACAGTTTATGACCTCAGCGACATTAAGATCGACGCAAGAGGACCCTTGCATTTTATATATTATTATTATTGTTATTTTACACATTGCTCGTATATAATCTTAAACAATTGCTATTCATTCATTTCAATACAGAATATAAAAACTTGGGTGCAGCAACCAAATATGTTTTTGGTTAACCTATTGACAACCAGAACTCTGAAATGGTGGCAGCAAATATAGCTAGTGCCCGCACTATAATAACCCTTTATGTATGTTATTAAAAAAAACTAAGTGGTTTTCAAGGTTGTTTTAAACACTTAAATTAGTTGTCAGTAGTTGACAATGGTTGTCACTGGTTGTTAATGTATGTGGCTATCGTTAGTGATTTTTTATTATTTATTTATTTATTTATTTATGAAGCTTTGAAATAATTTGTAAAACAGTATAATTTTTGACTATTCAAAGCCTCTCGTTCAAGATTAAATAACCATTGTATACAATCCTTAGAGCAATAGGGAACTATCTCCTACTGTTACTTTTCATTTATATGTTAAATACGTTAAATTTAGTTCCATTCTGCAACAGAAAATTAACATTTTTTCTTCTAATATTAATACATGGAAATTAAATTCATATTTACAGAACACAACATGTTCAAACTTTCCCAAAGTCTGAATTCAGTAAAGATACTATCTCATTATTTATGTGGACGGACAGTAAAATTATTATGAAAATAGGCTGTAATTATTCTAATAATAATAATGATAATAACAACATACATTTAAAAATATGTAGATTTTAATAATTTTGATCTATTTATGTTAAAAACTTCAGAGTTTGAAGAGGAAATTATTTTTAATGGTATTTTAAATAAAAGTTCCTCTTTATTACTTCTTATCTCAACTTGTAGCATATATTTTACTTCGTAAGGTTATTTAAGTCATACAAATTCGACAAACATGAGTGGGAATAGATTTTCTATTCGCCGAAAACGTATTATAACCTCAACTTAGTTGTTTTGTTAATTATGAAAAATGGCTTCTTTTGACTATTAAGTAGAATGTAATGGCTTTTAATTAATTTAATTCTTAAAGTAGATACACTTTGAATAATAAATATGATGGTTAAAGGAGAAGAGAGAGAGAGAGAGAGAGAGAGAGAGAGAGTGAGAGAGAGAAGTGAATATCATTCCCAAATTTTTGGAATTCTTCTCTGAGCCGATTAGAGCCTGTTCCGACCCAAAATGGCATCATAACTAAATCATGGCTAAAAATACAAACGCTGTGCGGACGTTCTCTCGTTGTATGTGCGTGTGCTTGCATGTACGTATATATATATATATATATATATATATACGTGTGTGTTTACGTGTGCAGATGAAAAGTAGTCGAGTGTAAAGTGTGTTTTGTGCTCGCGCGTTGAGAATATTTGATAAAGAAAGAAGTGGAGCAAAATCGAAAGAGTGACAAATGTAGATAAAAACTTGGTGAGACCTTTTACTGAGACTTATTGAGAACCAAATTGGAAGGAAATTTTTGTTCTTTTTAGTTTATGATATAATGAAACCAAAAACAGAAAAACGAAAACAACACAATAAAATAAGTGGCTTTTTTTTTTTGTTGTCGTTGTTGTCGTTATTTTTCCTCAATATATTCTATTCATTGCGTTAATTTTACTTTGTAATTCAAAATGAATAACAAATGCAAAGAGAGTTTGTTGACAAAAATGGCAAAAATGGTGTTTACAATTGCTTTTTGAGATACATACTAAAATTGAGTAATTGTACTTTACTATATAGTAATTTTAGTCTTAGTGAACTAACTGCCGATGCCTTCATTATACATTTTATAATAGTAATCCATTAAATATATTTATTATTACGTATCGATAACTATTTATTTATCTATTCAACCTCTCTCTCTCTCTCTCTCTCTCTCTCTCTCTCTCTCTCTCTCTCTCTCTATATATATATATATATATTATATATATATATAGAGAGAGAGAGAGAGAGAGAGAGAGAGAGAGAGAATAGTAGGAAAAACTCGAGTGAAACAAAATTGATTTGACAAATAAATTGATAAAGTAAATAAGATTAAATATCCGCGTCTAATCCTGTTCCGGTGTTCCGCGTCGTCAACTTTTACAAATCCGCTGACGCGATTCGGATCATCCGGAAGGGGAAGATGGGGAGCGGGGGAGAGGATGAAGAAGGATGCATCGGTTGAAGTGTGACGAATCCATTTCGGAATCAGAGGGGAAGACCCGCTTCGAATCACTTCATTACTGCGTGTCAAATTTCATTTTCTTGTTCCCAAAATGTCAGTGGCGAAAAGAACCTTTGGAAATGGCTGTACATGGTCATATTTCCCTCGAGACGTTCATCCGAAATGGTTTCTTATAAATATCCTCTTGAAGGAGGATTGTTTTTTTGTTCGTCCGAACGGTTGTTCTCTACAAATCCTAAATTCAGAGGATAACAAATAATTGTGACGAGAGTTTGTTTGTTTGTTTGTTGGGGTTACTTAATCTCCTTCGCTACATCTATAAGGTTATATGACCAGGGAACCTACTCGTACGTGGGATCTAAACTACTGGTCGCTATGTAATCTGGACGCGAAGGACGGTCCTCCATCTAACTACATCTCGGACCAAACGTTGCTTAACTTCGCTCACTGACGATAAACGGTGTTACGATATTGGCCATGACGTAGACCGTGATCCGAATTTAAGCTTACAACCATATTTGTGTATACCTCAAATCAACGTAAAAATCACGACACCAAAATATCACAGAAGTAACAATAGAAAATTATTTTCTTACATACAAATACCAACTCCCTAAATGTAAATAATAATAAATGTAAATAATGTAAATAATAAATGTAAATAATAGTAATTATTCTTATATTAAAAATTCAGAGGATCTTGGTATTGGTTTTCATGTTAAAAATATAAATGGTTTCCTTTGAAAATAGAAAATGAAAATTCCTTACAAAATATTTCTAGTTGAAATAAAATAAATGGAGTCGCGAAATACTTGTACATAAATACATAACTACAAAAAAAAACTTTTTCTCACTGGGGTGGGCACAACGCTTGAATTCAGAACCGAAGACACTTAACTCAATTATACACACAAGGACAAAGAGATTATCATCAGCGGGAATTAGGTATATATATATATATATATATATATATATATATATATATATATATATATATATATATATATATATATTATAGAATGACCGCTCCCTTTCGGAGGGAATGTACCGCTGCATCCAGTACGCGCCGCACGAATAGTGCCAAGCCTTAAAGACGTGAGCCCAATGCACATGTGCGAGACCCGAGGGTATAAAAGCTCGAGTCAAGCCACACCCAGGACGATGCTACTTGATATTACCTATGCTATACGCATAAACCCGTTGCCGTTAGGCCGGTTCATCTACTTCCCATTAGTCAACAATTAAAGTGTTATGTAAGCTATCATTCATTATCCTCCCTCTTACGGCTTACAACATGAAGCATCGACGCCCGAGTGACTTTAAGGGCAACTGAGATACCTCAAAGCCAGTGGATCTGAACCCCACCATATATTGGGCGTTCCACCAAGACCTAAGGCACCACAAACCAAAACCACCAATATAAAATATCTGGTGTCTGAAGGTCCAATATATATGGAAATGAAAATGAAAAGGTTTATTAGCAGACTATAGTCCATATGACAAATATTATTAATACAATGACAGTTCATATACTAAGGATAGAAATATATACAATTGATTAGGAATAATACTGTAATGTCGAAGTTAAGTGGAGCTACAGACAGACGTTTTCGTACCAAGAAGTCCATAGCTTAGAGGATAATTGGCAGGACAAATGGATAGCTTGGATGAACGGGTTGGTTGATTTTTTAATTCTTTGCATTTAATTCTTTGTATTGAGCACGTCTTGTTATTTCCGGGAAGTTCGGGACATTGCGGGTAGAAAACATTTGCGAAGCTGAGCATCTCGGGGGTAATTTGTGTAAGAGTCTAAAAGACCTGTTGTACAGCAAATTTAGGGTTCTGCCAGAACCTTTTTTATAATTCACCCACAGTTGCTGTCCGTATATATTACTGCAGAAAGTACGAAAGAGAGTGTCTTTAGCTTCACTTGTACAGAATCGAAAGTTCCTTATGGTCATATTCGCTTTAGCACACAGGCTTCGAGATTGTTTTCTTATATCTGAGTATCACTCAAGGAGCTGGTAATAGTTTGACCCAAATACTTAAACTCTTGTACTTCCTCAATTACTTCACCATTCATTTTAAACCTTATATCAGCTGGCTGATTACAGCTTTTAGGATGAAATTGCAAACCTTAGTTTTTGTAACATTAAAAAGAATATCATGTTTCTGCGAATACTCTTCGTATACTTTTAGTAGCCGATCCAGACCTTTAACAGAGGGACTTATTAACACCATATCATCGGCATAAACTAAGTTATTTATCCTTGTGTTATCTATGCAACATCCCACTGTTGCATCATTAAGTGAAGCAATTAATCCGTCAATATACACATTAAACAGCACTGGGGAGAGCAAGGAGCCTTGTCTCACCCCGCAAGAGGAGCCAAAACACTCGGATAGTACATTGCCCCACCTAAGAGTGAAAGATTGGTGGGAATACCAAAATTTCAATAAATTTAATATGTACATGGGAACCTTCTTGTCTTCTAGTTTTGCAAATAAAATATTGTGGTTCACCCTATCATATGCCTTACTTATATCTAGGAAACAGCTATAAATGGTTGAATTACTGTCAATGCATTTAGATATTGTTTCTTTAAGTACATAGATACATGGGTCAGTTGAGTGGGACCTTTTAAAGCCAAACTGATTAGATGTCCATAGGAAATCATTTAATCGGAGTAACAAGAGTTTTTCTAGCAGTTTCGAGAAGCGGGAAGCGACAGCAATAGGCCTGTAATTATTGCTGGACAGAATGTCTCCGTACTTGTTTTTGACCAGGGGCAAGATATATACTCTCATGAACTCTGCAGGGATATAGCTATGAGCAAGCATGGCTGATAGGAGCAATGATATATGCAGGCATACTACATCATTTGCATATTTTAAGTGCTCATTCGATAAGTCATCTACCCCTGATGCAGAACCAGTCTTTAACTCTTTAATTAACCTCTTTACTTAAAAAAATGATATCAAAGTATTTTCCCTTGTCCCTCCCACAATCGTTTCGCTGCAATCTATCTTAAGATTATCCCTACTCACAGTATTAAGAATGTTAGAATAGTGGTTTTTCCACAGCTTTGCAATTTCATCCTCCCCCGACACCCCATCGATTGTCGGAGGGAGGACATTTTTGACACCCGTTTGATTCTTAACAAATTTTCAAAATTTGTTATTATCGTTATTTATGCGAACTTCACAGGCTTTTGATGCTCGAATAGACTCTTCTTCTTGTTTACATCGCCTTATGGCCGCCTTATACTGACCCCTACTTCTACACATATTCATGTATACTGGTCCTAATCTGGGTCTACCATGAAAGCACCACAAATCATAGGCAATAAAATCATTCCATCCAGGAATAATCTTAGTATGATAGTTGTAAGATTTAATCAGGGGGCTTCCTGCTTCTCTTAACAGGGATATTATCTTACTATAATACCTATCTATGAGTTTACAGTGAGAATCATTTGAGCAAGGATTATTACAGGCAAGATGCAAAATTTCTAAATTATTAAAAAGGTGACTTGTTCTGTCTTTGTATTCTATTCTCTGCTGCATATTAACATTGGACCAATCAACGCGATTATTCTTACCTATTGAGTTCTTGTTAAGTCGTGTTGCGCATAAATTGGTAAAGTTAATTAATATTTCTAATGGTCTATGATCAGAAAGAAGGAAATCATGCAGAATATGAACTCTAACAATTCGATCTTTTAGATTATTACTAGTGAGACAATGATCGATCCACCTAGTGGTACCACTCATATCACTAACGTATATAAAATCAGGGCCGGATTAAGCATTGTTAGGGCCGGGGCAATGAATATTTTCGGGCCGGTGTCATTAGAAAAACACTAGAAAAACACAATTCTTTACCTGATACATCATACATGAGTGATGTGATCAGCTGACTGGGATCGATCAACAGAAAACGAAACAAAAACAAAGATGTGATTACAGAAAATGTATACTTTGTTCACATAAATGGGATACTAAAGTAGGTTTTGTAGAAGCGGAATCTATAATTTTTTTTCTTCCTCACGGTCGACCAATTATTTCAACGGTAGATTATAGCGTTTACATAGTTTCTTGGGGCCGGTCAGCATCTGGGGCCGGGGGCAAATGCCCGCTTTGCCCCCATTATAATCCGCTACTGTGTAAAATTACCACTGGTTGCCCCTAATACCTCTACATCACTTATACTTAAATTGGCCGACTCGCACATGTTACCCAATTCTACAAAGAATTCCGAGTTCACATGTGCGTTAAAGTCCCTCATTATTATAGTGAGAATATTTGGGGTTATCTGATAATGACTTAATTTTGTACAGCGAATCAATGTATTCATCTAGATTACTGCCGTTGTTGTATGGTAAATAGCAGTTTACAATTAATATGCAATCATTGTTCACTTGTAATTCAATGCCTAACAACCTTACATTATCGCTTGTTAAAAATTTTATAAGTTTTGACAAATTTTACCTTATTAAGAAAGCAACACCACCAAAAGGCCTACCGTACATTAATTCATCTTACAATTCTACTGCTGATGACGCATGGTACATAAAGTCATCATGGATGGTAGAGAGGAATTTTAGCTCTTGCTTAGGTAGCCAGTGCTCCTGCAGGAGTGTCAAATCTGCACTGTCGCAGATTTTATGAACATCTACAGTTGAATTCCTCACTGACCTTACATTATATGAGATTATTTTCAACAAGTTATCCGCCATGACTGATAAAAATTTATTATTAGTAAGATTATTATTATTATACACAGTACAACTTTCAGGCATTACCGTTAGGGCTATTATTATTATTATTATTATTATTATTATTATTATTATTATTATTATTATTTTGCCTGTTATCAAATCTCCTGGAAAAGTGAATAAACTCCTTAACAATAATACTGTCTGGCCATTGACTCATATTATATGGGTTGAAATGTGCATTTACACCTTTAATTATTACTATAACCAAATACTTTGCTCATTATTATTATTATTTTTTATTATTATTATTACATATATATATATATATATATATATATATATATATATATATATATATATATATATATGTTATAATAATGTTATAATGTTTCAGACCAACAAAGACCCTAGGATCCACTCATGGCTGGTCTACCTAACTGTGTTCGTGTATTCTGTATGTCCTCCGTGGTGGCGGAGGGGACCTACAATTTTACGTGGGTTCCGAACCACAAGAACATAAGAAATTTATGTAAAAACTGCCGGTAAATTGGCAACGACCAATTTTTACGAAACTAATAATTATCATTTAAAACTAATTAATTATCGATTTAAAACTAAAGATAGAATCTCTGATCCAGAGGATCAAGTCATAATAGACTATTATCCACAAATATGTTACACTCTATATCTATTTATAAAGGACATGCAAATATATATTAATATATCCCAACCTTTTCATGAAAGGTAACATTGGAGCTCTGAGGTTGAGGTGATATATATATATAGATATATCTATATATAATATATATATATATATATATATATATATTATACATATATACATCATATAATATATATATATATATATATATATATATATATATATATATATATATATATATATATATATTATATATATATATATATATCACCTCAACCTCAGAGCTCCAATGTTACCTTTCATGAAAAGGTTGGGATATTATTAATATATTATGTATATATATTTGCATGTCCTTTATAAATAGATATAGAGTGTAACATATTTGTGGATAAAGTCTATTATGACTTGATCCTCTGATCCTCTGATCCTCAGAGCTCCAATGTTACCTTTCATGAAAAGGTTGGGATATATTAATATACATAATTTGCTTATTTATTTCGTAACAAAAGAACTCATCTACTCGACTTTCGTGCCTCACCTTTTCGTTTTTATCTTCTTATCATTTCATTCGCTTTCTCTATCTTTAATCCTTTATTTCAAGTCTTTTTTTTTTAGGTTTTATTGATAAATGTCAGTTCTTTTATTCAATTCTTCAAATTTTATTTCTTATTCCATTCCACATTTCAGATAAAGTCCTTCACTTCGAGCGTAGTCTATAATTCTGTATCTTATGAATCTTATACATTTTCACTCGTCTGATGATTCATTTTTCTTTCGTAGCATAACATAATCTATCGCATATCCATTTCACTCGCAAATATTTTGTATTACAGTTTCGTTTAATTCTGATTTGGGATCCCCGTGGCCCGTATACCGCAGGTCTTTTTTTTTAACATGTATAGTGGTAGGCCATTTGGCCCAGTAGTGGGTATTCTACAGTGGTGGGCACCGTTAACCAAAAAGTTAACTTCGTTAACCGCTAATCCGTTAACCAAAAAGTTAACTTCGTTAACCGTTAATCCGTTAATTCGTTAAACATGTAACGGAAGTTACCGATAAACCGTTAACGTTAACTTTTATTATAAAAAAAATGAAAAACACAATATATATATAATTTAATTTTCCCTCTTCTTCTCGTTCTCCATTTTGTCCATGAGATGCATGTTGCCCTTCATGAAAATTAGCATATCAAAGTTTTCATCAGACAGGGATGATCTCTTGGCCCTCAGGATGTCCTTGCCCATAGAGAACAAACGCTCCACTGCAGCACTGGAGGGGATGGCTGTGTTGACTTTGATGAACAAGTCCACCAACACTTGCTCACCCAAGAAGGCAGCATCTGTCAGCAAGTCCTTGGAGTTGATCTCCAGCCAGGTCTTGACCAAGTTCTGGGCCTTGCCCTTGAGTGACCTGTGGCTTCTGCTGCTCTCTTTTGTCTGGATGACAGCACTGAAGAAGTCATCCTCCTCCTCCTCCTCGTTGTTGCTGCCCTCCACTGTTGCTGCCCACTTCGTTGGACTGCTGCTTCATGGCCTCCTCGACTGTACCCTCCATGCTTTTCCTCACCCTGGAAAAACAGGGTAGAAAATAATTATGGAGATTTTAAAGATGTGGTACCTAGAAGTACCGCCAGACATAAAGGGTTAAGGTGAAAACGCTCCCATTGTAAGACATCAATTGACTTAATTTATGTCATCAAAGTGACATGAGAATTGAAATCTTACCTGATCAGTTTTATGGTTCTTGAAATGTATCAAGGAGACTACTAATAAGGTACTCACAGACATATTATAAATATACATGACTTACTTGACAACGATTATTTTTAAATATTCACTAGCACAAACATGTTGCGCAAGAGACAGACTGCAAATGAAACGAATGTAGTTATTTGTTGTAATTGTTACATATATATTATTGAAAGTGCCTTAAAATGCTCGTGATATTTCTTGAAAGAAGTTGAAACATTCAACTCAAATGGCAAATCTTTCCGCCTGATTTTACAGTCGACCATGTTTTGCTCAAACCAATGCCATAAATAACTACCATATTTGGTAAGACACAAATTGTGGCGACGGAAACAATATATCGCCTGATTTTGCACTGCGAAATGGAAATTCGTTCATCACTATTAACAGTGGCGGATTAATTGCGCACCTGCTCAGCACTGAAATAATAGAAACTTTTAAACGTTTATTTATGAATTTTTTGGGTTAACGGACTTGAGTTAACGGAAGTTAAATGTAACGGAAGTTAATTAGTCCGATAATGATTTTCAAAGTTAACTTAAAAGTTAAATCGTTAACGAAAAAGTTAACTTCGTTAATTAACGATTAACGGATGAACGGTTTGTGCCCAGCTTTGGTATTCTATTGTGTGAAAGAGAAGTGTCTAGGGTAGAAGAGGGAGCTGTACTTTGAGAAAACAAGACTGCTGACATTGTAAGAGTTGCACTGCAGATATCTCAGAAATGAGGAGTTAACTGAAGCCTATTGTTAGAAAATCTAGAAGAGCCATTGTTGTCCCAAGGCGATATGATGACTAAGCTGATTGATGCAGCATTGCTTGTATATATTAAGTTAAGGTGTATGTTAAACTGGCCCTTCAGAGCTTGGCCGTTCAGGGCTCAGCTGGGATTCTGAGCCTAATAAAATAAAATATAACACCTATCAAGGAATAAAATTTCCTGTTAAATTTTCACTGGTGGATAATTTTAAGCTACTCTATGTATTCTATAAAATATACTCGTGAGTTTAACATCTTCAGTAAAGTGTTTTTTTCATTTCTTCATGTCATTATGGAAGTTTTCATATTTTTGTCGTAATTGAGCCTAAATAAATATATATATATATATATGCCCTTTTTTTTAATATGGCTCACTACTACAAAGACCCCTTTCTATTTCTACTGCCACAGTTATATGAGGCAGTATTCTATCAGCTGTTAACAAATAAAAATAAACAAAAATATCATTACATAGCGTAGAGTATAGCTTTTAAAAAATATATCGGATACGAACTCTATCAATCCCCATCGTTAGTCGGTCAGAATACTTTCTGACAGGCAACGAGAAATGGACACATTTTTAAATATTTTAGAGCTTCCCCTTTTTATTCGTTTTCTTTCTACTTTCGGTGATTCAAAAAACGATTACATAATAGGTAACAAATATACATAGATAATAACAACCAAATAAATAAATAAATAAATAAATACACACACCACACACATACACACACAATAATATTATTATTATTAGTATTGATTGTTTGATTAGTTTCCCAAATTTAAAAAAGTTTTCATATTTCAGTGTTCATAAAATTATTTTGGAATTAAATGAAGGTCCTGCCTTTATAGTAAGTAAATTTATTTATCATAATTATAAATCTACCGATAACGTTTCGACTGTGTACAACAACCACCTTCAAATCACAGTTAATACTGTAACGACTTTTTAGATTTAAGTCTATGTTCGTATAGTACAGGCACCTATAAAAATAAATATAATAGAGGGATTATGCGCGATTAAAGGTTATCTGAGAAAAGAAGCAAGAATTATTTATCACCTACAAAAATATTTGGTCTGAAGTTTGAAATTTTCCCCTAAGTAATAAAACATTAACGACATCGACATCGTTTGGTAATTCAGACACGGAATATTTTTTTCAAACTATTTTTAGACAAATTAGAGTTTATATATATATATATATATCTTATTTGTTACATTTAATTGTATTTTTATAATAAAATACTACAATACTCTAACTGTAGTGTCATACAATACTATAAAGTACACTTTTTATGTAGCAAGGAGGGGCCAAGGGCGGGTACCCGCAAAAATGCCCACCTTTACACAGGGACATAGCCAGGAATGTCCCAAGGGGTAGGGAGCGAACTTGAGCTACGTTCGTCAGGTTCCGTGGTGAATCGGGCGAGCCCATACAGTTTGGGGGTCTGGGGGAGAGCTGGAAGCTTTCCCAGCGGGGTCCGGGGCGGAGCCCCGTAAGCCAGAGCATTTTAAACTTATTTTGTGTAAAAACTGTCTGAAAATGTCAGTGCAACAGCCATTTTTCAAGAGCCTCTATACAGCCATCCACATGAAATATGTACCCTTTCCAACAAAAGGTTGGAGAGGACAGTCACATCGGGGCAATCTAAGCTATATTATGATGTAATTTAATTACTTATATTTTCTGAAATTTTAAATCGGGTATTGATCCTATAGTTTTCATATTTAACAAAGAAAGTAACTATTTTATTCACACATTTAATGATTTCACGCATACAATTATTTGGAGGTCCGGTGCTAGTGTCTCCGAGCAACTGATACAATGAGCAAACCAACCAGTGGCGGCTCGTGACTAAAAATTCTAGGGGTGCTGTCTCTAAGAATGGGTTGAAATAATTACTGAAATAAAAGGATGAACATTGAGCAATGAATAAAAGTTTCAAAAGTTATTGAAAAAGTTATTCAGTGAGCTCATCCTTATATTGTTCTTGATTATTTCAATTGTAAATAAAAAATTTAGGGGTGCTGCAGTTCCGCAGTGTCTACCGACGAGCCGCCACTGATAACCAACATACACGTTTAACAGTATAACATATCAATGAATAACGAAATCATTAGAAGAGATCCAAATGAAAGTCTCACGTATAAGGCGAGTCAAAAGGATGCAGAAACAGCTAGATCAGTTGAGACGGAAGAAACGCGCATCTGTTTAACATATATCAAATTTTAAACAGGATAATCGCATGGAAAAATAATTTAGGGGCTACTTGACAAAAAAAAATATGTACTTTATCAAATACGCAATTACTTTACTAAATCAAAATCGAATACTTTAGTAAATACGCAATTTACGTATAGGGTACACCACAAAATCACATTACCGCCCCCCGTCCGTTTTATTCCAGTAACAAATTGAGTCGTATCGCCTTTTTTCTCGCAAATCTAACCAATATTTCGGACGCATCATCTCTAGAGTTAGCTTGTTTCTCTCCATGGCAAATTAACGAAGCTTGACCAACATGCAATGATGCAACACGCCCCACTCGTCACACTATACTATGCTGCAGTGCATGCGCAACTAACTGGCGCCGATTGTGTTCAGTTTTTCCGCGCTTCATATTTCAGTAGTTCAGTACGATATGTTTAAACACGTCCAAATGTATTTGGACGTGTTTAAAAAAAAATGACGCAAAATATCGCTTAAGTAACATATATATATAGACACTCCTTCCATTATATATAGATACCAAATTGTTAAATGTTATAGTTTGGCGGTGAACCTTGGTTGTAATTACCGCAGATTTTTTCCTTGGCTTTCTAAGTGGGGGCGACCGCCTCCGTCGGCCTCGCCCCCTTCGCTACATCCCTGCCTTTACGAAAAGATTGTGTAGTGTGTAAAATGCATGTATGTGTAGTGAAGAATAAAGAGAGAAATGTGTGTTTGAGAGCATACTGGACTGCTCCCAGGGTAGATGGGACACGGAAAAAGATCAGCTAAAGAGGACAGGGACAGGAGAAACGGCAGTTCCAGCACGCCCTGTCTCCTGGTAACGACCACCCCGGAGTACTTCCCTGGTCGATTGGTGTCTACAATCTCCTCCTTTTAAAGTTTGAAAATTTCTAGAAAGGGTTTCGGATTCAGCAAAAATTTCCAAAATGTGGCGCATTCTGAATTGGGGAACACTTAAAAAAAATATATATATATATATGGGAATGAACTCAGAATGGTTCCCTGAGGTTTTTTATGATACACACAGACCGTGCATGGAACAAGGAACTCTTCTAGGATAATTAAATCCACTATAGTCCGAATAAGTAATGGTAAATGACTGAGTTCATTCCCATCTTGAAACGGACGTGTTATGTGCCTTGAAAAGTGGACGCTCAATTCTGCCATTTGAGGTTTAAGTTTTGGTTTTTGGCTAAAAATATAATAGTTACCCCTTTTTCTTTGATGTATTCAATCTGACGTGAAGGCAGCGAGTCTTTTGCTTATATTGAGGTTCTAAATGTGGCTGGGCTAGGCTGCTTTAAACCCTAGATCCTGTCCCAAAGTTGGATCCTATCTGCAAACTTTGCAGATAGCTGGTGAGGGAAGCTATATTTTTGGGACCTCTTTGCGAGTGACCCGTTGCCCACGTCGGGCTAGCATCATGAAAAAGAAAAACTATGGTATTGTATTTGTCATTTACCATTAATTATTCGGACTATAGTGGATTTAATTATCCTAGAAGAGTTCCTTGTTCCATGCACGGTCTGCGTGTATCATATATATATATACACACACACACACACACAGTGTGTGTGTGTGTGTGTGCGAGCGCATAAAGTAATAAAATTAATGATAAATTTTAAAATATGGGGCGTTGGGAATACTAGTAACAAACAAAAAAAACAAAACCATCTTTATTGTGGATCATTCACAATCCATAACCACTTAACGGGCAAAAACTATGTTTTGAGTAAAAGGACTCCAAAGTTTTACAAATTAGAAATCACCATAACTTTGCCAAAAATTGGTAAAATTTTGATGGGGTTCGTATCATTTTGATCGAAAATGGGTGTATATTATTGTAATGATAACTAGACTGCACTCCGCAAGAGATGCTGAGATGCTGATTGGTTTAGCTGCCCGCTGGGTTCGTCACAAGTATCCGCAAAATTCTCCCACAATCTGCCCTGAGCGCATAGAGTGTTCCCTCCTTTTAAAGCACTGAATTTTGCTAGGATTAGTGACGAATTTGCATCATGTGTCATTATCTATTTAAAAGAATATATCTGGGGAATATGATGGCATAGAAAACGGATTTTCGCACTTATTTTGTGGGTAACTATATGAACATTTTTTTTACTTTAATATTCATTCATAAGTGACCTTCATTCTTTGATAGTAAATGTTTCAGAAATGTTAAGGTTCTTAATTGAAATATCAATAAAGAAATGAAGCTGATATAAAGTTATTATTAATATTATTATTATTATTATTATTATTATTATATTATTACATCATGAACAAAAAATTGGACATGGTATTCGAATGGAGTTGAGCCAGTAAAATGGCACTAAAGCCCAGATGCTGAATAATAGTTTTCATTCCATCTGCACCTCCTACATTCTGTTCTCTACCTAAATAATAACGTTAGGGAATGACACTGTCTATAAAATAACTTTGCAGGTAACAAGGATCTTGGGGGGTCCTTTTTAGTCTGTAACTTGAAGTTTTGAAGCGACTACATCGCTTAGGTAGTATCTAAACTATATCTAAAAGGGTGACATTAACTTTACCCTCAAAAAATGCATTTTTAACCGAATGTTTGTAGAAATTGCGCCGTAATGCGTATGCATATCTCTTACTAACTTTGCTATTCTCGTCTGTATGAGGTGGTACCCCAATCCTCATTTCAGTACTCCTTCAGTAAGATTGCTCGAAACGAAGTTGCTAAGAAATCTGAATTGGCGTTCTCATGGACACTAACGAAATGTATACGCGTTCATATTCTTTCTGTAAATAGAATTTTTGAAATTAGACTGGATACTTTCGTACGCGCGTGCTCTTTAAGATCTTTCTAAACGACTGTTTTTATCTCTCCAGTTATATTACGAGGAAAGTTAGTGAATAGAGATATCACATTTCTAGTTATAGGATTATAACTATCTATCTATAACTATCTATAGATAGATAGTTATATCTATCTATCTATCTAATTATCTATCTATCTATCTATTTATCTATCTATCTATCTATCTATCTATCTATTTATCTATCTAACTATCTATCTATCTATCTATTTATCTATCTAACTATCTAAGGACCTGATTTGATGAAACTTTAATTCACGTAGAACCTAAAGAGAAATATCAAAGCTCGACTTTGGAAGGTTCTTCGTAAAATATTCAAAATTCAATTTATATATTTAGTTATTTATTAATGTATTTATATCGCAGTAATCTTTGTATTATTTCTTTGTATTAAAGGTGTCCGTTACTTATAATTTTTAAATCGCGTTGCTTTCGTTTTTATAACGTATAATTTGTTTGATAGCGTTTCCGCCTTCTGCGTAATGGTTTCTTCATAAGTGGTAATTATTATTAATATTATTATTATTATTATTATTCTTACTATTATTATTATTATTTTCAAATATCTTCCTTTTAACACTCCATAAAGTTAAGCATTTTCGATTGTGTTCTTAAACAAATGAAAATCTGAAAAGGGAAGGTGTGTTTATATTAAAAAAGAAAAGTTATAGTAATGCTGTACTGTACTATTATGTCTACTACTACTACTACTACTACTACTACTACTACTACTACTACTAATGTAGAATTAATTTTGAGTGGAAATTTTATTGCTCATTCATCAGTGATATGTCAGTTTCTCTCTCTCTCTCTCTCTCTCTCTCCTCTCCCTTCTTTACTGTATAAGCTTCGTTCCTTCTTGAGCTAACCTAGAGTGGGTCTTGGGGGTTCTTTTTAATCTGTAACTTCGCCTATCGTATTCAGTAATACGTTGTGTATACACACACACACACACACATGTATATATGAATACATACGTTTATGTATGTACGTTATTTGGTATTGAATACATTGTGTATAATATGTTGTCAAACATCTGTGTAATTTTTCACATAAAAAAAATTGCTATTATTTAATTTTAAACCTAAAATTGAATAATGTTTATTTCATTTTACACTAAATTTGCAAAGATTTGCACGTTTCCCCGCAAATTGCAATGCAATTTTTAATATAATGTTTACACCGATTAACTGTTATTTACGTTTCATTCTTTCGCGTGTTCTTTTTTATCTTTCTTCTTTCGTTTTACGAATTTATTAACTTATTATTCTTAATTTCCTTAATTTATATCTCACGATGTATAACGCCATTTTGTACTACTTTCTTATTCATAAAATGAATAAAGCTTTTTGTTCGTTTGCGCGTGCGTTCGTTCGTTCGTGTCGTGACTTTTATTTATTTTGCAATATAGAAAGACGAATAATATATAATAGAATAAAATAATAATAATAAATAAGCGGCTCTTTCGTACTTTATGATTCTCCTTCTAAATTCAGCCATTGAATTCTTATTTGTACTTGAGTTTTGGCGTCTCCTTGTCTTACTTAAAACCCTTCTTATATAAAAGATATTAGTGCCGAATTTGAGCTTTGTAAATAAATAAATACTGTACATCTTAAAAAGAGAGACACTTAAGCTTTGATTGGACCGATGAAATTGCGTAAACTATGAAACTCTTAATTGTTTACAGTATAAGAATTATTTACCGCAATTCTGAAGAAAAGTCAAGTACTTATCATATAAAATTGGGTTATTTTTATTATAAAGTTCGATATGATACGTCTATAGTGGTATACAGTGGTATATACGTCTACTGTATAGTGGTATATAATGGTATATACGTCGATAGTGGTACATAGTGGTATATACGTCTATAGTTGTATATAGTGGTATATACGTCTATAGTGGTATACAGTGGTGTATATACGTCTATAGTTGTATATAGTGGTATATACGTCTAAAGTGGTATACAGTGGTATATACATCTATAGTGGCATACAGTTGTATATACACGTCTATAGTTGTACATAGTGGTATACAGTGGTATATACGTCTATAGTGGTATATAGTGGTATATACGTCTATAATGGTATATACATCTATAGTGGTATATAGTGGTATATACGACTATAGTGGTATATATTGTAAATTGGTAATTTTTCTTTTTAAGATGCTAATTCTGAGAGAAATGAAGGCGTATGAAATCATGGTAAGGTAGGATATGTCGTCCCATATGTCCCACCATATGGATACGGTAGGGCCTCGAGCTGGGGTTTTAACCTCTTATTTATAGAGGGTGGGTGGTCGGTCGAACCCAGCTAGCGCCAAGGTTCGAACGGTAGGCTTTCCATTTGTTTCCGATATTGCGTGCGTGCGGTAAACCTGAAATGGAAATGATGTTACGAAAACCCAAATAAAACGCTTCGGAAGATATTCATTTTCGCTTCATTTTAACGTCAAATTTTAATAATTTATTAAAGACAAATTTCCGTTAAACGGGAGATATACATTCCATAATTCCGTTATACCGTTAGCATTCTTTTGAGGTATTCTTGTGAGGTTTTATTACTTAAACCAGTTGACCAATTATTATTATCCCGCCTCGTGCAATTTTTCAAGAACTTCGCTGATGATGTAATAATTCATTCTTTTATTCGTCTAACGCGAAACATCATTTTTCTTCGAATGAACGTCAGTAATCAGTACATCACTCGGTATCCCTAAAGGCTTATTTCTTCGTCGTCCTCGGGCATTAGCGTCCCGCTGATGGGCGTCTCTGACGATCTGAATGCCTCCGAATGAGGTGACGAACACGAGGCGACGACAATACGAGTGTCACCATCAGTCACGTACGCCAACTGACACCACGGGGCTCGAGGAGGACCTCGACCTGGCGGGGCGAAGGGGCGTTTGGCATCGTTCATCAACGTCGGAGATTAAGGGGCGTAGACGCGTAATTATGCGCGTATAAATAGGTAATTACGCGCGCATAATTATGTAATTATCCGTGTGCGGAGGTGAACTTATTGTTATTTTATATATAAGTGTTAGAGAAGAAAACGTGCCTAAAGAGGATTAGTTACATACCATTCTTAAACCTCATAAATACCTTCATACCAAAGAGAAACTGAATAAAAAGCCAGTTAACTTCTTGAGTAGAAGAAGTTTAACGGATCGTGTAATGCAAATTCGCGTGGACATTAATGGCCAGAACTAGTTAGGTCGTGACTTTCACTTCGTGTATTTATATTCGAACATTTAACTAATAAATCGATATATTACATTCTGATGCCTTACAACACTTATTTACGCATAAATTACAAGAACAAAATTCTTTCGCGGACTCAAGTTTGTTTCTGGGTTTTTTTTCCCTATTTTCTTCTCAATTATGCAAAGAAATTATTTACACAATGATTTTTATCACGTTCTAATGTTACGTTTCTTTTGTCCGCAATAGTATTACTCTTTCTGTGTATCTCTCTCTCTCTCTCTCTCCTCTCTCTCTCTCTCTCTCTCTCCACACACACACACACACACACGTGTTACTTTCGTGAAATAATTTTCACATATATATATATATATATATATATATAAAAGATCCCTTTTAAAGTTAAGTACTGACGATGCTCTCTTCTTGTTGACATTATCTGGACGTCATCTGATGAGACGAAGGTGGTGACATTCTTTTTTTTTTTTCGATATTCTTTTATCGTCGTTTTATCGTTTTTGTCGTCGTGGTTGGATGGTTGGTTGGAACTTGGCTGGTTGGCTGTTGGTTTGTGGGAATATTTACGGAGATAGACTCCTTCAAATATTCCTAATTTAGAAATAGTTTTGAAGGAAATGTTTTTCTCAATAAATTATGTAAATGGACGATTTGCATATATATATATATATATATATATGTGTGTGTGTGTGTGTGTGTGTGTGTGGTGTGTGTCAAGAAAATAAAATAATAATAGACAATTGAGTAAGTAAAATGAAACAAAAGGGATCTGTCTGACATTTTGAAATACAACAAAAGTAGAAAAGAAAAAAAAGAAAAAACCATTAATTGATAGAATTAAAGAATAATTTATCACGAAATGAAACGCGTAAATGTTTCGAAAAGTGATTCGCTTAAATATATAATGAATTCTCTTTGAGAAGAATTAAGAAAAGAATATCAGAGAAAATTATATTGTCAAAACGTATGTAAGTATCTAATAATGAAGTAAATGGTTATCGAGAGAGAGAGAGAGAGAGAGAGAGAGAGAGAGAGAGAGAGAGAGAGAGAGAGAGGAGATGTAGATAGATGCAGATAGACGTAAAAATAGATACTCGTAGAAATCGTATCGAAGTTTATTCGTGGAAGAGTGAATGACTCATGCAGTGAATGTTCAATTGGCATTTGCAAAAATGAAGGTTATCACACACAAACACAATATATATACACATATATACACATGACTGTGTGTGTATGCGTGTTCGGATACGTTCATATGTGTGTAACTATGTGTTTAAAATCGTGTATTGTTAGCCACAAATTCGTAGTATAAGTGCTAGAATGATATCTTTTCTCACTAACCCTGATATAATTTGGTATAATTTCGAAGTGATGTATCATCAATTACGGATGGGGCAGATTTACACATATACCCTCTTGCATGATGGGTACTTAAAAAAGAAAAAAGAAAAAAACACTCAAGGAGGGAATGAAAAAGAAATTATACACAGGAATAAAGCGAGACTTGATGTTCAAAGAGAAATTGCGTTTGTCTCTGAGGCGAAAATGTCCAACAGCTTACATGATGAATGAGATTTTTAAACCTTTAATTTGGACCTAAAATTCCTTTCAAAAATACTCTGAAACAAGCAAAGATGGAGGAAGTTATTTTTTTTTTTTTTTTCATCTTCGATACTTTGAAGAGGAATGATCTTTAATGATCTTGCAGTATGTAATGATCATCATCCTCGCGGGTTCTTTTGTTCTTTAAGGGAATGTGCCGCGTCAAATGTGATGTAGATGTGTGTATATATATACACACACACACAACACACGCACCGTATACATATTTGAGGCGTTTCATAAATCACAATTCGTTATAAATAAGGCGTTGTACGAAATAAAGTACTTTTGTTTATGTATGAGAGTCTGTCGTTAAGAATACTTATTTACTGTCCCTGATAGTTATACTGTCCCTGATAGTTATATCGTTCTGCATCTGCCGTCGGAGTCAAATATACATCCGAATTCGATCGTTTGCGCGCGAATTCGATCGTTTGCGCTCGAATCCGATAGTTTGCGCAATCATTCTTGACCGGTTGTGCATCTTTATCGCTCAATCCTTTCTAACTGCCGTCTTAATGTAATGGATTCTGAGGGGTTGAACGCGATATTACGGCGGACATAATACCAAAATGGACCACGAGGGATGCATGTGTGAATCTCGGGAAGCTTTAAACCTCACTTAGATCCCATTTAGGGTCCCCATTTAGGAACCCATTTAGGGGCGTGGGACTCAATGATTCGCTCCAGTCTGTCAAAGCCGCCTCAGATAAAAATCGTGAGACCACATCCACGAATAATGAAATGCGTATTCATATAGACACTCGTTCTAAATGGGTCGAATAAACTAATCGACTTTATTCGCTTTTCATAATTTACTTAATACTTTTTTTTTTAATCAGTTAATCTAATTTTAATCAGTTAATCTAATTTTTGTTTAAATTTATTCTAACAACAGTTCCTTTTATCAGTTGTTTAATAATTAATATACTCGTACAAACGCAGTGTAAACAGGTCCACACTGATGAGAGTGTCAAAAAGGCGTTATTTATGTAAACATTTATTTGTGTGTTGTGGGGGGGGGGGGGGTTAATATGTAATTAATTTTTTTACTCAAATTAATTAATGTGGAGAGGATTTAATTCTTTTATACAATCGGAATATTAAAAAGAAAATTAACAAGACATGTTTAACCTATACTAATTGAAGGTCTCCTTTCTTCGATCGTACAGTATAGAACATCCGTAGAACTCGCAGTATGGAGGGGGTCGATCCCGCTTGACCACGATTGGCATCGATTCTCACGGATTTTACTCTTGTTTTTTATTCTGGACAAAATTTTCAGGAATAATTGTATTTGATCACCCATCAACATAAGTGGGTATATGGGTGTACTGGTCGGTCCAGCATTATGATAGGTATGGGAGGTCAAGTTTTCGTTTGAAATAATTTGCTGAAAAGCCTTGTTTGTAGATATAACTTAGAAAAGTGAATAGATAACGAGTTGGCATTCACTGCCTTATGTTTTCCTCATATTTTATTTATCCTTTATAAGCATTAAATAAATCAACCGAATGAATAAACCAATTATTAATTAATAAATTATTAATTAATATATTTTCTACTTCTGGTTTCTCCCCAAACAAAAAGAAAAAAAATCCTTTATTTTTTTTACCATAAAGTTTTTCAGTATTTTTTATTTTTTTTATTTTTTTTTTTTTGCACCTTTATGGGTTTACCATTATCCAAAATTTATGCGACAATAATTAAGGGTTTTAATACTCCCGAAATCAATTATTTTAAAACCTGAAAAAGTTTTAAAATAAAAACAAAATTGGTTTTTGCCTCTCGAAATTTATTAGAAATCATTGATTAGGTTTCTAGTTTTTTGGCCGATTTTTTTTTCTTTTTTTTTTTTGGTGTGTGTGTGTAAGTCTTCTCTCCAGAAGTCGTGGAGAACTCTGAGAAACACAGACCCTGTAATCCATGTTTTTTGTTGCTGTCTAATTAAAAGGAGGGACCCCCCCTCCCCTTTTAATTACACTTTGTCGACAGAGCTGTATACATTTATGTCTGCATGGAAGCGCTCTCTCTCTCTCTCTCTCTTTCTCTCTTTCTTTCTCTCTATTTCTTTCTTTCTCTCTCTCTCTCTCTCTCTCTGCATGATCAGGAAGATACGAACCACGTCTGGGAAGATGAAGTCGGGCGTTAGTTAATATATCTCGATTACTCTGTCCATGCATGCATGTACCATGAGCCCCCATCGAAATGAATTTAATTTTTGTGGTTGGTGATGATATTTTTGATGGAAAGGTGTTTCAAGGATAATGACTGGATACTTACCGCAAGACGTGTGTGATGACACCACAACCATTCACCTATAACATGAATTCAAATACGAGAAAATCAGTAATAATAATAATAATAATAATAATAATAATAATAATAATAATAATAATAAAAGTGTTAGTTTAATTCCTATATAACTTTGGTCTAATTTGAAGACTGTAAGTTTGTTTTGACAAATTTTGATGGTAATTGGAACTAAAAAATTAAAGATAAAATTGATTTTAACAGTTCTCTCTCTCTCTCTCTCTCTCTCTCTCTCTCTCTCTCTCTATGTGTGTGTGATAATGAAAAGAAGTAATAGAGAGAGAGAGAGAGAGATAAAGTTACACAAAATTACCAACACTAAATATAGAACATAACGAGACAAATAGGATCTTGGATTCCTCACACAGCTGATATTAAGCAAAGGAAAAAGGAGTCATTGTTTCAATGTTAATTTTTTAATAGTAGTCATTTATACCAATCCAAATCATGAAGGAAATAATCTTTTAATATTAGGAAAAAAGTGTAAAAAAAACAAAAACAAAAAAAAAACTCCACGACTTTGGTTTTATATATTTTTTTGTTAACGTTTTTCTTATGGATATATCCATTTGTTTATTTTATTTGGACGCGTTTTTTTTTAAATAAATAAAACCGTACGTGTATATATATATATATATAAAGCAACTGTAAGTATTTAGTATGTCCGTGGCACCTTTGCAGCTGCAGGGATTGTCTTGTAGTATTGTAAGATAGGAATTTTAAATAAAAGATGACATACAAAACGCGAAGTAGTTTTTTTTAATATATATTTTATGCTGTAAACATTGAATATATAAATAAATATTCTCGGCTTTTAAAACGGTATCATTCTATTTTCAGAACAACGTATAAATACGTTTAAAATATTTTGTATCAGTGTGAAAAAAAATGTGTGTGTGTGTGTGTGTGTATGTGTGTGTGTGTGTGTGTGAGTGTATGTGTTTATTTTGAAACTCTCTTTTTTAACTAGTTTCTCGTACAAAACGTGAAATCATTGTACATGCGAAGTCTCCAAAAATAGTTATATATATACACACACACACACACCTTTTATTCATTCCTTAATTTTTGTTTGAAAAAAGAATGATGCCAACGCAACACACACACACACATTTGCGCCCTATAAATACTTCATCTGTACTGAGCTGCCGTTCTTTTTATTATTTTGTCTGACACACTTAAAACATTATCGGGCATTACCCAATGTATCTTGACTATTCTTACCCAAATGGATGCGATTGAGAAAGGGGGGGGGGGGGAGAAACCCTTTGAAATAGATTAAAACTGCAATTTGACATCACTTTTACCCCTCAATTTATATACAAAGGAAGCCATCCATTAATTTGCGTGAAAGGTAACACCAAAATTCATGATTGCCCGAAGTTTTCTTGATATTAATACGTTCATAATTTATCATTCGTAAATTGTAAACCACGTTAGCACTGGCTCGTATACAGAGTGCTCCATAAAGTTCAGTATCATAGGCAAAGTCTATTTATCACAATGCTTTATTTCTATAATATTGGACTTTATAGACACCCTGTAGGTTATATATATATATATATATATATATATATATATATATATATATATATATATATATATATATATAAGGAACGTTTATATAGAATAATTATTAATCCTGACATAAAAGCAATTCCCTCCTGCGTCTACATGAACGAGTTGTAGCAATATAATAATATTATTATCTCGATCGTTCTCCCGCAGTCGTCAGAAGCGATTTGGAAGACGATAAATTCGTCTGGAAATGACATCTCGTTAAAGGAAGACGAAAGGTGAGTCGTTAAGACGAAATCTTATTAAATGCCTCCCAGGGAAGACATCACTTTCGGCTGTTAGTACGACCTCTTCAAACAATGGATGCGAGTCCCCAAAATCGGCTTTTCATCCTCATGTACCTCGACTCGACGACTTCTCTCCAAAACGAATTTTTGAGCGTCGCCAAAAAAAAAAAAAAAAATTATTGGTAATTAAATGAAATTTATTGACGATATTTTTTATATTTTATAACGTCGCTTCAATATTTATTATTATCATTCATTATTCTGTGATTTATTTATTTATTTATTTATTTATTTATTATTATTATTTATTATTATTATTATTATTATAACTTTATATATCATACTTTCCAGTACGTTCGTGCGATTTAAAAATATAATTTTATTTATGATTTTATATATATATATATATATATATATATATATATATATATATATATATATGAGGAATGTGAAAGGTTGAAAGGTATATATATATATATATATATATATATATATATATATATAAAACTTGTTCCTCATAGGAGAGAAAATTTGTAAATAGAAAAAATATGGGTAAATGCAACGGGATCTATTTCCTGTAGGGGAAATTCTGTTTTTAGGCTTATAACGTTCATTTGTGGTGGAGAATTAGGTACAAAAATTTAGAAATGAGAATGAAGATATATATATATATATATATATATATATATATAAAATACCCTGTAGTCCACTTCAGAATTCACACTTCGCGCGAAACCCTATATGGTATTAAAACAAGGATTGTTCGTATAGTATATGTATATATGAATAATATGTATATATGAATAATGAATATAAACTGAGAAAATTTAATGTAAATTAAATCAATATTGAATTTATAACTTGCATTATTATGTTAATTTGCAACTCCGAAACTCATTGCGAGACGCGGTACTTAATTTTTGTGTGAAGCCACATTTTCATTTTAATTATATTAGTACTTATACGCTGTATATAATTATATATAATATGTGGATATTCTCGTACAGGTGAGAATGCAAGTTAAAAAAAAATAATTATAATTTTTACGCCAAAACGTATAATTTTAAAGTGTAATTAAATTTTAAATAAAATATTAAAGTTACCTTTAAATATTCAAAGAAAACGAAGTAATGAGATGTTAAAGCGAAAAAAATGAAGAATTGGCAACTCTGATTTGAAAAACAAAAGGTAAATAAAGGCTATAAATAAGAAAAAATATGTACTTTCCAATTAGGACACTGATTTGAGGGTTTTTAGGGACTTGGTTCGAACTCTGCCTCCGACAGTGTTACACGAAAAACGAAATACTTTAAAGGAAAATGAGCTTCACTTATGCAAAGCTTCCATCTTGATAATATCTGTTTGAACCACTTGGAATAATCAAATGGGGTTAAGAGAGTCAAAGGGTGAAATGAAGCACGAGTTGAATAATGCCCAAATGGGACAGATGGGCGCAGGCAATAGTTTCTGTGGGTTTAAATACTTTAAATACTTTCAGAAATTGGGTATCGGGTATTAAATGGGAAAAAACTGTACGTATATATATATATATATTACGACTTCTACACTTAAAGATGTTTACTAGTCGTATGCCATATCCTTTATGACTTTTTTAATCGATTGGATATAACGTAATATATAAAAGATTTGGTGTATTCGAAAAACATTTAAATAAGAGAATTCAAAATGACAGACATGCCCATAACTTAACTATTTACATTTTGATAACAATTTTACATGAATTTTTTGTAAAAAGAATTCTTAACATTAATACATTTTTAACATTTTACAAATTTTGGTTTTTACTGACTCTCTCTCTCTCTCTCTCTCTCTCTCTCTCTCTCTCTCTCTGTCTCTCTCTCTCTCTGCATATTCGGAAAGAAGAAAGTATTGGAACCGCCATTACTGGATTGAATTAGTATGCGAGACAAAAGCACGACTAAGATTGATTCTTGGAGGAAGGAGGTAGGCGGTAATCGCGAAGCATCAGACGGAGGGGGGGCACGGCAACCGCAGTCCACCACACCTGATAAGATCTGAGGCACGAGAGGACAACCGCATTCAGCCGGGCATCGAAGGGGGGTCCTTCGTTAATGGAAACTTCCAACGACTTTATTGTCTCGAATTTTATTATTATTTTAAACATTTCATCTTCCTGATTGGCTTCGAATATTGACAACGTTTTTACCGCAGGAAACCTTTCTACTTCGAACCACCGGAGAATTATCTAATGAAAATAAAAGTATATTTACATAAATTTAAATTTAGACTACAAATCTTAATACGAAGCTACAACACAGACATGGTATTAAACAGTCGGAAGCGAATCTCTGAATGCAGCATTCAAATCTAAATAGTCATTTTTAGGCATTGTTAGAGAGAAAAATTTTTTTTCGGGGTTCCCCACTCAGCAGAGAAGCAGAGAGGAACTTTATTTAGCATCAACAATGGCTGACCAACTCCGATTCATTGGCTTTCAATGCAGAGAGAGAGAGAGAGAGAGAGAGAGAGAAAAGAATGTTTAAAATTAATATTAATATGACCATCTGTTTTGTTTATGTTCACTGACTGAATTTGCAAATAATTTTTTTAAAACATTTCTTTTTCGTGTTACACCTTTTTGGAGTGTTAACTGATTGGTACGATACCCAATATTTGGCATGTTTCTCGGTCAGTTTTAAAACCCGAGTGAGTCACAGTGACGTTTTATAGTTTAAAAGAAAGAATGATAGGAGCTAAAACAGACAAAGAAAGAAAGAAAGAAAAATATAAAGGAAAAAAACAAACCTTCGTTCGTAAAATAAATATGGCCATACTTTCAAAGATGAACATATAACAAATTCAAGAGAGTATATTTGTTTTTCTGTACAAATTAGCCGTTGATTAAGCTTCTGGCTTTATATACGAGGTCGATAAAGACCTTCTAAATATATTTTAAAGAGGACGACAGTACTAAATTCTAAAATAATGTATTGGCAGACGATAGGAAATTAACTTAAAAAAGAGAAGTTGGATGTTACTTTAATCTGTTTGTTTTGATGATCTGATTTCAAACTTTAATTCACTAATTTACAAAAATAATAAAAAATTAATTTATTTTGTGATTCTTTTTCTTAATTACAAAAAACAAAACAAAAAAAAACAAATACATTTTTACGTTTTTTGTTATAAAAATGTTTTAAATTTACGGAAGGAATTAATTTATCACAAAATAGAGGATATTTTTATATATGTGACCATAATAATAAGATATTTGGTTTCCTTCTCTCTCTCTCTCTCTCTCTCTATATATATATATATATATATATACACGCATGAGCACACTGTTTATACTTAATACAGAATTGCCCACCCAGATTCGAACCCGGGACCCCTTCGGTAGAAGTCGCGAGCACTACAGTGTGGTGGTAGCAATCGCACGATTCCCACTGAAGTGGTTCTGGGTTCGAATCCTGGAGGGGCAATTTCGTTTTATACAAAATTCATATGCTCATACGTGTTATTCCATATAATATAATATATATGTAGAGGATATATTTACAGTATATTATGTACAATATATTAGAAATTGTATTAAGAGGAGTAAAGTATGCACAGCTTATTACAAGTTTGTACTAGTACCCTAATACCCTAATAGTACCCTCATACCTCAACTTCCCAATTTTTTTCAAATAATGGCAAACGGCAAGCACCAAACAAAAAATTGGCCTGCGGTGCACACAGCCACCCCTCTCCTCAATGTAGATACAAACTTATCTATGTATCACACACACACACACACACACACACACACACACACACACACACACACACATATATTATATATATGTGTGTGTGTGTGTATATATATATATATATATATATATATATATATATATATATATATAACGAATTTATGTTAAAAGATGTTACAGATAACACCAGAAAAAATAACTGCCTGGATCTGGTATTCACCAACAACACGAACTTGATTGAAGATATAAAAATAACCCCAACTATTATCTCAGATCACAACATAATCGAGATATCAACTAATATGGTGACAACATTAAAAGAAAATACTCATACTGAAGAAAGAAGCAAATTTGAGATTTTTAACCTAAACTCCAAGATTATAAATTGGGAAGAAATCAGATCCTACATGACTCAAATGGAGTGGAAAACAGTTTTAGAGGATAAAACAACCGAAGAAATACTAGCAACGTTGGAAGAAAAGACGCTGGTAATTTTAGAAAATTATGTTCCGAAAACACAACCAAAAGGAAGGAGGAATTTTTTCAAAAGACAAAAGCGAACAATATTCAGCAAAAGAAAGAGAGTAGCTCCGAAGTTAATTAAGTATTCAGACAACAAAACCAGGGAAGTAATACAAGAAAAACTGGAGAGTATCGATAAGGAAATACAAGCCCAAATTAAGGGCCATGCAGAAAGGGAAGAGGAAATTGCAGTAGAAGTAATAAAGGAAAACCAAAAATACTTCTATAGCTAGTGCGGAAAGGAAAATAAGAGCGCGTGCCACTATCGGGCCCTTAAGAAAAGGAAACGGTAAACTAACCGACGACTTAGAAGAAATATCTGAAACATTGAGAACCCAGTACGAATCAGCATTCAGTTGCCCAAAAAGTGACAAAGTGGTACCTGACAGAGATGAATTCTTTGAAGAGAAATCACAAGGAGAATGTATAACGGATTTTTATTTTGTCCCAGAAGATATAGCGTGAGCTATAGGAAAGCTGAAATCACTTTCAGCTGTGGGTCCAGACAATTGGAACGTCTTACTGATTAAAAAACTGCAAAAATTAAATAGTTTCACCCCTATACTGGGGATAACTCTCAAGCAAATATTAACCAGTTTCAATGACGCTTCATTTCACCAATTTGTTTGAAAGAATAGTTAGAGAGAAAATCTATAACTTCTTGGAGACTGGAAAGATTCAATGAAAACCAGCACGCATTCCGATCAGGAAGATCGTGCCTATCACAACTAATAGAGCACTATAACAATATCATAGACGCACTTGAAAGCAATCACAGTTACGATATCATATACACGTATTTTACTAAAGCGTTCGACAAATGTGATCATAGTATAATAGCACATAAAACGAAACACATGAGAATAACGAGCAAATTGAGAAAATGGATCTACAATTTTTCCAGAGAACGTCTTCAGATCGTAAAAATCCATCATCAGATGAATCGGAATCAGAATCGGAAGTACGCAGCAGTTCAGTATCACAAGGAACAGTATTGGCTCCACTCCTATTCATTATCATATTAACAGACATAGACAATGAAGTAACCAACAACAGTATAGTAACATTCTTTGCAAGCGATACAAAAATCAGTAATGCAAAAGGGGTGGAGGCCCTACAGAGGGACACGAACAGAATATATAAATGGTCAGAACACAACATGAGGCACTATTGCAGTTGGGTACCCCTACCCAACAAATTTTAACCATAAATGAGAAAAACAATTAGAACCAGAGAATTCCTGTGGTTAATTGAATGCCCGGTTAGGTCAACTGTACGCTCTTGACGATTGGTTAGGTTAAGTTGTGATATTTTCGTTTTTAACGAAAATATCACAACTTAACCTAATCAATTGTCAAGGGCACACAGTTGACCTAACCGGGTATTCAATTAATCTAACCGGGCATGGGTACCCCATGAATTGTTTGTTTTATTTGTCCTTTAAATTTTTTGTTTTAATGAAATGAATTTGTTGGGTTGGGATACCCAACTACAATAGTGCCCAACATGAAATTTAACACCGAGAAATTTCAGCTCTTGAGACATGAAAGAAATGAGGAGCTAAAACAGGAGCATATTATGCTCCAAATAAACAGGAAATTCAGAGAAGCAAGAAAGCAATAGATATAGGGGTTATAATAACCGACGATGCGAAATTTGAGACACAAAATCAGAGAGCGATAAACAAAAAGAGTCGCGGGACAGGTACTGAGAACTTTTAAAAGGAGGGACAAGAGAGTAATGATTTCATTGCTGAAAACACTGATCATACTAACACTTGAATACTACTCAGTCTTCTCACGTCCCCATATAAAAAGGATGAAATTAATAAACGAAGAAATTCAAAGAAATTTCACAGCCGAGTGATGGCTGCAAAGAACTCAACTACTGGGAAAGACTTCGTAAGTTAAATCTACATTTAATAAAAAGAAGAAGAGAGAGATACACCATAATTTACACGTCGAAACTAGTGGAAAAACTGGTACCTAACCTCAAGCTGAACTCAGTAACCACCCAAACAACAGTGGAAAATAGGAAAGGTAGAATGTGTAGTGTTCCCAAACTAAAGGGCAGACAAGGGACACCCTCAACTCTAAAGGAAGACAGCTTGGTTGTCAGGGGCCAAGACTTCTTCAAAAGAAGACTAGACGCCTGGTTCAGAACGGTACCAGATGAGCCGGGTGTGCCTGGCTATGTGCGATGGGGATCGCAAGAGAGTAACTCGCTCTTCCACCAGGCCAAGCCTGGAGGTGGGGCCACCAGTTTGACCTTCGTGTGATGAGAGACCAACGCACGGAACCGCTACGAGGTTACGCGGTATACGTATATCTG
>JAJOZX010000852.1:460000-465000 GCA_023014485.1 Bathynomus jamesi | reverse complement strand
ATCGCGCTGCACAACCTGATGATTCCATCGTTCGCGCATCTCAGTGTTGAGAAGTGTTCAAGTTTTTGTAATATTCGTATTTGATCGTAATTGTAATTAAAGAATTGATGAGGAATAAAAGCATTTATCGAAAGTTCCGAAGAATAAAATAAAAATTTATATTTGCATTTTTTTTTTTTACGCAGGAAGGAGGGGCCAAGGGCGAATGTCCGCAAAAGCATCCACCCCTCCGCCATAGGAGAAGAGAGCCAAAAATCAAGGTCCAGGGTTTTCGAGATGCCTAGACATTCTGCTTTTGAAAGATTGAAGGTCATAGACAGGGGGAAAGATGGATAGAGGAAGATTGTTCCAGAGTTCACCGGTTGAGTAGATGAAAGATTGAAAATACCGATTAATGCTTGCGTTAGGGAGTTGGACGGGAAAAGAATGAGAAAGTGTCAAAAGTCTGGTGCTGCGTGCCCTCCTTAAAGGAGGAGGCATTGTTCAGAAGAGCAGTGTCCGTTATAATAGCGATAGTAAGATGAGAGTGAGACAACACTGTGGCGAAGAGAGAGGGATTGAAAACAGTGAGTAAGAGGCGGGGAATTGATGAGACGAAAAGCCTTTGTACAGCTGTGTGGGTTGAGGCACATTAGAAGTGTACCGCATACAGGGGCAAACAAGCCTCTGTACGAAGACAGCAACTGAGTGGGGGTGAAGAAACTGCGAAGCCGGTGCAACACACCTAACCTCTTAGAAGCTGTTTTGGAAGGAAAGTATATGTAATCTCTCCAGGAAAGGGAAAGATCAAGAGAAAAGGAAACGCCAAGAATGTTAAGAGAAGAGGAAGGATTGAGTTGACGAGTTGTGTATTGTTGAAGGTAAGGGGGATAAGTCGTGTGGAAGATTGTGACGAGTAGACATATGAAGGCACTGTGTGTTTTGAGGCATTGAAAACCACCAGGTTTTCTCTACCCCAATCAGAGACAGTAGAAAGATCAGAGGTGAGGTACATCATACAGTAGTCGTTGTACTCGAAGCATGTAGTGACTGCTGAGAGGGATGCTTTGTGACGTGGGTGGAGAAGTGAAGGGTGGAATCATCGGCAGAAGAGTGGAGACGACAGGAAATGCGACTTAATAGATCATTGATAAACAAATAGAAAAGAATGGGTGACAACACAGAACCCTGGGGAACACCACTATTAATAGCTTTAGGAGAAGAACAGTGGTCATCTACAACCGCAGCTATAAAAAATGAAAATGAAAATGAAAAGGTTTATTGACAGACTATAGTCCATATGACAGATATTATTAATACAATGACAGTTCACATACTAAGGATAGAAATATATACAAATGATTAGAAATAATACAGTAATGTCGAAGTTAAGTGGAGCTACAGACAGACGTTTTCGTACCAAGAATTCCATAGCTTAGAGGACAAACGGCAGGACTCACGGATAGCTTGGATAATCGGGTTGGTTGATTTTTTAATTCTTTACATTAGACTGTATTGAGCACGTCTTGTTACCTCCGGGAAGTTCGGGGCATTGCGGGTAGAAAAGATTTGCGAAGCTGAGCATCTCGGGGTAATTTATGTAAGTCTAAAAGACCTGTTGTACAGCAAATTTAGGGTTCTGCCAGAACCTTTTTTATAATTCACCCAGAGTTGCTGTCCGTATATATTACTGCAGAAAATACGAAAGAGAGTGTCTTTAGCTTCACTTGTACAGAACCGGAAGTTCCTTATAGTCATTATTCGCTTTAACACAAAGGCTTCGAGATTGTTTTCTTATATCTGAGTCATCACTCAAGGAGCTGGTGATAGTTTGACCCAAATACTTAAACTCTTGTACTTCCTCAACTACTTCATCTCTCATTTTAAACCTAATATCAGCTGGCTGATTACAACTTTTAGGATGAAATTGCATAACCTTATTTTTTTGTAACATTAAAAAGAATATCATGTTTCTGCGAATACACTTCGCAAACTTTTAGTAGCCGATCCAGACCTTTAACAGAGGGACTTATTAACACCATGTCATCGGCATAAACTAAGTTATTTATCCTTGTGTTATCTATACAACATCCCACTGTTGCCTCATTAAGTGAAGCAATTAATCCGTCAATATACACATTAAACAGCACTGGGGAGAGCAAGGAGCCTTGTCTCACTCCGCAAGAGGAGCCAAAACATTCGGATAGTACATTGCCCCACCTAACGGTAAAAGATTGGTGGGAATACCAAAATTTCAATAAATTTAATATGTACATGGGAACCTTCCTTTCTTCTAGTTTTGCAAATAAAATATTGTGGTTCACCCAATCATATGCCTTACTTATATCTAGGAAACAGCTATAAATAGTTGAATTACTGCCAGTGTATTTAGATATTATTTTTTTAAGTACATAGATACACGGGTCAGTTGAGTGGGACCTTTTAAAACCAAACTGATTAGGAGATGGCCATAGGTAATCATTTAATCGGAGTAACAAGAGTTTTTCTAGTAGTTTAGAGATCGGACATATAGATCGGATGACCAAGAGTCAGAGAGATATGCAAGAAGATAGCCAGTAGAACGTCCCTTGCGGAACCCATACTGACGATTTGAAATGAGATTGTAAGTACAGAGGTGTTTAAGAATCTTCCTCGGTGACGTATTGGTTAGCATCGCTGACTACGAATCGACCGGCCCCGAGTTCGATACCCGGTGACAACAGTCGGCGCGCAGCAAACCCAGCTGTTCATCCTTCCATGCAATAAACCTGGTTGATAAATAAATGAGTACCCTGGGTAGCCTAGTGGTTACGACACTGGGCTGCTGATCATGAGATCGAGTCCGGGCGAGGACTTTGTAATTTCTGACCACCCGTGGTGGATCGTGGCTCGGATTCCACGTTAAGGTCTAAGTCTAAGGTGGAACAACAAGCTTGATCTTCGTTAGAATGAGCAATTCGGGCAGAAACAAAACCAAGGTTAACCAAAGTTATATTTACTGTATATTAAAGACAAATTCCAAATCTTTAGATAGGCAAGAAATCAAAGCAGTTGAACTATAGTTGGAGGGTTCAGAGCGGTCACCCTCCTTTGGGACAGGTTGAATAAAAGTAAACTTCCAAAAGGAAGGAAAAATACCAGATGAAAGACAAAAACGAAAGAGTTTACCTAAGCAGGGTGTCAGCACAGAAGCACAATTCTTGATAATAATAGAAAGGACACCATCAGGAACGTACGCCTTCCTAGAGTTGAGCTCAGATAGGGCAGAAAGAACACCTTTGGAAGAGATTCTGATTTCCAACATAATTAAGTCAGAGGGAGGAGGAGATGGAAGAACAGTACCGGAATTATCCATGGTTGAGTTGGAGGCGAAAATTTGAGCGAAGAGTTCAGCTTTATCAGGAGAAGAGATGGCAACTGAGCCGTCGGAATTTGAAAAGAGGAAGGAAAGAAGAAGTAAAGTTGTTGAAGAGGTCCTTAGCTTGATGCCAGAATGAGCGAGAAGAATTAGAATTGGATAGGTTTTTCACATTTTGTCGGATGAAGGAATTTTTGGCGAGTCGAAGAACAAATTTTGCACGATTCTGGCCAGAAATATAAGTTGAATGAGAGTCAGGAGTTGGATGGCGATGGTACCTTCTGAAAGACTCCTCTCTGTTGCGGATAGCAATAGAACAAGTAAAGTTAAACCGAAGTTTTTTTTGCATTAGCAGTAGTAATAGAATATGGAGTGTACGCCTCCATACCCCAGAGAATCACCTCCGTGATGCGGTCAGCGCACTCGGACGGGTGTGGCCACGGAAGCAGTAATCATTCCATGGGAACTCAAAGAAGTACTGCCTAAGGGCTTCCCAATATGTTAAATAATGTATTACCTCTAACTATTGTTAAATCAACTGAAACCGCTTTGAATAAACTCCTAATAGGCTCCACCATACCCGTTCATACTATATCAAAGGAAATAATTTATATTTCTTTGACCTATACTGCAGCGAGTCTCCACTTGAGGAATAGATTGATGAAGCTCTTTAAAAAACTGTGCGCACAAATGTCTTTAAGAAATAGATTCGCACTTAAATCATCAAACATCCCCTCAAACACAACGGTAAAATATCAAACCTAACAATCTTTCATAGTTTACCAGTAAACGCGCGATGGTTGTAATCCATCATATATCGACAAAATTGAAAGGCATCTCAAAACCTTCCTTACAGAACACACTGCGGCAAGTTTGTATACGAACCAACCAACCAACCATTTACAATACTAATGCTCTCTTTAATCCGCACACACGCCCACGACAACAAACGTTCAATCTCTCATTTAAACTTCAGTGTCTCGGCGACGGACCTGACGACATCTGATCGACTTGACATTCTATCGACAAGTTATTATTAAGTTACATTAAGTTAGATTAGGTTAGGTTAAGATAGGTTACGTTATGTTAGCTTAAGATAGGTTAGGTCCAATTAGGTTAGTTTTTTTCACGAGTGTCGATGTTTTGGTCTTGTCGACGAAATGTGTATAGGTCCTCGGCGATCAGTAACTATGAATTGAATCTGAATATAAAATGAAAAATCTTGACCTCAATGAGCGTACGTCTTCCTCAAATTGAAACGTTTCTTCAAATGAACTTTTGCGTCTTTAGTTGATGTAAATATCATTATCTTGACCGTTTTAATGATTGATTTAAGATTTACATTTACAACTTTTGTCATTCCATCACTTTGCCTCTTTGTTCTATTTTAATTCAGAATTAGTTTAATTTTTGTATTTTAAAACCTTTGATATTTTACATAAAATGCAACATTCGGGAGTTTATTTAACTTTTAATTTTGTATTCTGATTTTAAATTTTTTAGATTCACTGATGATGGAAAACGGTGTTTTCCCGAAACGTCTGCATACGAAATAGAAATATTAAACCTGTATATATATATATATATATATAAAACCTTTGGTTAGCTTCCGCCCGAGTTATTCATTCTGACGAAGGTCAAGCTTTTCACTCCACCTTAGACC
>JAJOZX010000852.1:405000-450000 GCA_023014485.1 Bathynomus jamesi | reverse complement strand
GGATTTGGATTCGAGGATTACTGATTTAGATTATGGATCAGTATTTTATTGGATTAAATCTTTATCTGGTTTATTTATATATATACACTTCACAAGTACAAAAATGAAAAATTATCGTGATAATCACTGAAGAAGGGCAGAAACTGGAACAGAGCTCAGGCCACTTAATGAGGCCCATTGCGCTAATTAACTTCCCAAATACTGTTATTATTATTATTATTACCAGCAACATCGGGAGTCAAACTCCCGATCTCAGTATCTTCACTTTGCTTATAGGGAAACAGCGTTACCCACTGAGTCACAGGCACGGCTATAGAACTATATATTCCTCATAATAAGATGATGCACTCATTATATAATTATTTTGATGACTATTGTAAGTATTATTATTAGTGAAATAATCATGGAACGCTATAAGAAAAATCAGAACATTTGAACAGCCATACAAATCGTCAAAACTGCTTTAAATTAACTTAAATTATTTCATCTAATTTTTTTATGTTCTAATTATGCGTAACTCTGGTGCATGGTTGGGATATTTAATTAGCAAAGAGGCTCCGGACGGTTTTTTGATCCCCCGAGACGGACATCATGGTCAGTTGGAGGAGACGCGTGTGTGTAAGTATGGTGTTCGACGGGCTCAACGGCATTCCGTTGATGTGACATTTTATCAACAAAGTTTTTAGCATAAGATTAAGTTAGGTTAGGTTATTGAGTATTGATGAAACGAAATATCTATACGGGTCCGTGTTCGAACCGAATTACGTCACAGCCTAAAGAAAATTGGATCGCTGTAAAATATGCTTTATTATTATTATTATTATTATTATTATTATTATTATTATTATTTAATTAAGTGTTATTGAAAACTATAATAAATATTAAATTAGGTTGCCAAGGTTGCAAGATGTTGCCACATTGCGGGGAAGATGATACCATCCTCTTTACATTAAAGCTCTAAATAAAAAAAGAAGAATTACTTAACGTGTTTTTAGTATATTTTCAATAACTTTAATTTTTATTGATAACACATCCAAGACCCTATATAAGATCCACTCAAGATTAGCCTAGAGCCCCGAAAAAACAAAAAATTTAGTGAGGGAAAAAAATCGTAGAAAAAAGTTGCCAGACAAAGTTACAAATAAAATATAATCTTATTTAAAGAAATAAGATTTTATATATATATATATATATATATATATATTTGTGTTACCCAAATTGTTGATGTGTTGACCAAAATTTCATTCGTATGAAATTTTTACAGATACACTTTGAATGAATAATTTCGGAAAGAAATTCGCCAATTAAAAAAGATTACCCAAATTACTAGTAATTACTAATTAGTGAAATTTTAATTACATTTGGCGGGTTTTTTCTGCACCTGTATACGGTAAAAACGTAAAAAGTACGTATTTTGATGGACATATTATCCAGGCTACATTCAGGAATTATATGCAGTTTATATTCGGGATAACTTTTATGAATTTGAGCCGGAAAACGTATGTGGTAACCTTGATTAATTATTTATTTCACATTTTGTCTTTTTAAATTAATTGTCGACTTTTGTTTTGCCTTTTCCTAACCGTAGGAGATGAAAAAGTCAATCTAACCTAAATAAATAAATACCTTAAAAATACAAATTCGGAAAAAAGTCCGCCTAGAAATAAAAAAATTCATAAAAAAAAAAACCAAGAAATTACTAATTGGTAAAATTCTGGGTTTTCTTTCGATATTCTTTCCTTTTTTAAGAACGAAAGCGAATCATTACTGATATTTCTTTTTCATGGTTTTAGAAATTTTATATTTCTAGTCGAAATTTTTTCCCCGAGATTGTACCTCAAAATACGTTACAAATTTGAAAGACAAAAAAATCAACCGAATTTACACTAAATCGTAAATCGGACGAAGTGTGATAATAATAACGAAAATAAGAAGAAAATAAACAAAATATTTTGGAGGTTTAAATCATTTGATAACGTTATTAACTGTTCTCATTTCTGGGAAATGAATAAATTAACTAATTACAGACGTACAAAAGCTAAAAGTGGCTCTTCATTAAGGAAAGTATAACTTATTTATTTTTTTGCGTATACGACGCTTCATTTTTATATATATATATATATATATATATATAACCTTGTTTTTGCTTCCGGCCGAATTGTTCATTCTGATGTAGGTCAAGCTTGTTCTCCACCTTAGTGGAAAGAATAGTTAATTAACTGCTTTTAATTATGTACTAGGGGCACTCAATAGATTTTGCCCCACCCTTTTTTCTTAGCTAAATAATAGGCCATGGGGCTGAAATGTCTTTTGGGCCGTAAATTTGAACTTTCTGCGTTTCACATAACCGGATTTTTCCAGTTTGAACCTCCCCCTCCTTGTATAAAACCGCTTTTAAACGACCTTGTATAAAACCGATGGTTAACGCAGCTTCGAAATGGCGTCTGACAGTGATGTGCGTCGTAAACAGAGAGCTGATATCGAGTTCTTAACCGCAGAGAAGGAAACAGTTGGAAATATTCACAAACGTCTACAAAACGTTTACGGAGATGCTGTTGTTGATCGAAGCACAGTTGGACGCTGGTCTAAACGTATGATATCATCGGAGAGAGGGAAAGTCAGCCTCGATGATGACCCACGCAGCAGTCGCCCGGCATCGGCTGTGACATCTCACACTGCGCAACGTGCTAACAGCATCATTCGATCAAATCGGCGCTTCACATACAAGGAACTATCACTGGAGCTAGGAATTAGTGAAGGAAGTGTAAATACGATAATTCAGCAACTGAGATACTCAAAAGTGTGTTCACGGTTTGTTCCTCGCCAACTGACTGAAGATCACAAAGCCCAAAGAAAAGAAATTGCCTCCGAGTTGTCGGTTCGATACGAGACAGAAAGGGATGACTTCCTTTCACGAATTGTGACTGGGGATGAGACTTGGGTACACCACTTTGAACCTGAAACAAAACGCCAATCCATGGAGTGGCATCACGCAGACTTCCCACGCAAGAAAAAGTTCGAAATGGCTCCCTCTGCAGGAAAGGTGATGGCCACCATCTTCTGGGACATCAAAGGGGTGATTCTGGTGGACATTAAGAAGAAAGGACAAACAATCAACTCAGAGGCATATGTTGCTTCCCTACAGAGACTCCAGAGACGTATAAAGCGAGTTCGACCGGAGAGAAAACTGGAAGATGTCCTTCTTTTGCACGATAACGTAAGACCACACAACAGTTTGCAAACAAGGGAGGCCATCACAAAAATGAGCTTGACTGTGTTACCCCACCGTCCATACAGCCCGGATCTGGCACCTTCAGACTTGCATTTGTTTGGGCCAATGAAGGATGCTATTCGTGGAAGAAAGTTTCAGAGTGACGATGAGGTTGTTGAGGAGGTTAAGAGGTGGCTCCAGCGGAACCCAGCGGACTTTTACCAGCAAGGAATAAAGGCCCTTGTTTCGAGGTGGAGGAAAACCGTAGAAAAGGATGGAGAGTCGGAGACTATGTGGAAAAATAAAAACTTGTAAAAAAGGTATGTAACTACTTGTGTACAAAATTTCTGGAACTTACAAGGAAACTTGGAAAGAAAAAAAAAGGTGGGGTAAAATATATTGAGTGGCCCTCGTACATCAAAGTCCTTAGAAAGCCCTCGTAGTTTAATATTATTTTCTCAATTGAGGAAATTCTTAAGTGAATCCATTCCTATTCCCAGTGTAGTATTTCTCACTTTAAGTTGGGGTTTTCATACAAAGTACCCCAACCCCCCGAACACACACACACACACACACACACACACACACACACACCACACACACACACACACCACCACCACCACCACTGGGGCCAGCAACTGCGTTACTGTCTCTTTTTACTTTTTCCCAAATCAGGAAATTCTTTTTTCAAAGCTGGGATTCCCATTTTGCGCATTCCCACTTACGTACCGCGGATGAGACTGGGAATGACGTTAAGTTGGAAGAAAATCCCATCTTTCATCGTCTGAAAATAGAAGTTAGAGAGTAATTTTGTTATCCTTTATCCGTTGCAAAAAGTACAGACGCGTAATTAAAAGTACTATTCGATGATCGATTTCATCCCACTTGACACCATTTCCATTCCCATTCGTAGCCCAAAATTGGGATCGCCCGAAGTAAGTGGGAATTCCACATTTGGGAACGGGCAAAAAGAAAGCCGTGACGCAACTGCGGACCCGAAGGATATTTTCCACGAGAAGTCTAACTTAGACTGGGAATTCCTTCGAGTGAAAATATAAATGAATTGGATTACATGACTCGAGAATTATCCTATTTGAGATTCCTACTTTTTGGATTCTCATTATTGGACGAAGATTGAAATGGGGATGACCGAGATTGAGAAGAGAGATTGTTGATCATGAGTTTGGGTGAGGCCCAATGGTTAAAGAATGGAAATAAATAGCAGAAAAGGCGTGTGACGTTTTCGCATTTGGAAAAAAGCGTAGGACGAAGTAAATAAAATAGCTTTTGGGCAAAGTTTAATGAATAAACTATAGTGTATCCAATTTGGTATATATATATATATATATATATATATATATATATATATATATATATATATATATATATATATTGAATCTTTGTTTATACTTCATGTAAATCATTGTAAATGATAATGTTTAAGATTAACTGATTAGCTAAAGGTATAAATGTAAAAAATGTACTTATATATATATATATACACACACACTTCCCATCCCATTTTTATATAACCAAGCAAATAAAAGTACATAACAACATATATTTACAACAAACAATGTAATCAACATTCTATTTTAAAAATCTTAGATTCGAATTCAAAAAAGAAAAAAAAAACCTGAATTAAGAATCGGATTATAATTCTAACCTGGATTAAGATTTCAAATTATTTGGATTCGGATGCGGAAGTAGACCCCGAAATAATATATTATAGAAAGAAGAAAAAGCTAAACTGAAAATAACGACAAATGAACATAGTAACAACAGATAATAAACTAAGTTAAAAAAAACTCTGAACATATGTTTTGGTACATTAAAACAGTGTAAAACACGAACCCTGAAAATTGTATTATGTTAATCTAATAAAAAGAGTTTTTAAATTGCAGTATAAATACTTTGATGATTTTTAATATTAAAAAAAACATGTGAAATTATATATTACGTTTATTTAAATGGTTTAGAAATAGATTTAAGGTTAAGTTATAAACATATTTGTGAACGATTCTTATAAAAATATTTTGTGTAGAATATAAAATGTTGCGAATAATGGCGGCGAAAGAATTTTTTTTATCCGTTTCATCGTAAACATTTGTAATTGTAAACATGTTTTGATGCTTTTCTGGGGGTTTAAATGTAATTGTAGCGTGTGTTAGCATGTTTAGCAATTAAAAGTATTACTAATATTATTGCATTGTTAAAGTTCTATGCGTTACCTCCATTGATGTAGGACTCGGGATGGTAGTCTCGACTACATCACTGGTTAACTCTGACTCTTAACGATAAAAGTTTGAACTACCTCGAGTAAAGGGAAATAATGAAGAATATTAAAAAGAAATACGTCAAAAGTATCTTTAAATACGTATTACATGGTCATTTTTTCCATAAATGAAGGACCTATATTACTTTTTTTTACTGAGTGAAAATACCTTTAAAGTTCTTTAAAGCTGCTCTGTCTGAGCATGCGCGCTGGCCCTGTTTATGTTATTTTTTTTAACTTTATAAGAGAGGATTTACGGTGATAAATGCTATTTGGAAACTAATTTAACGCAAGTCCATTATACAATTATAAGGCCTAATTACTTACCTAATATTACAAAGTATTTTGAATTTTATAAAGATGTTTTTTACAACAGAAAAAAAAATTATGTATAAAATGGTGAACATATATTGAAGTTTGATTGCTTATAAATTTGAGTCTGAATTTATATATATATACACAGGGTGTTCCATAAGTCCAGTCTCATAGGAAAAAATTATTTTAAATTAAATTTACGAAAGATAATACATTATAACTAAAACAAATGTTCAAAATGATGTCTTCTTTTGGAACCTTTTTTTTTTTTTTGTTGCAGGTAGAATAACACGCAATGGCTAATACTGAAGTGAGTTACACTCATCTGGAAAAGACGGTTGTTAGGTTGTTTTTTAATATTTCTAAATATTTTCTTTGTAAAATATGTTTCCTGTTTCAGAGTTAAAGATATGAAGAGTAATTTTTTTGGTTTACCTTCAATCATACCATAGGTGATATTGCAGCATTATATTAAACATGATTCATCTCTAAACATGATCAGTAGCAAATTGGAAGTCAAGACACGCGTAGCTTTGAATGTATTAAAAAATTTGTGAACAAAATATGTTTAAAAATATGTGTTTAATTTTAAAACTACTTTTTACATTTGTGAAAAACATTAGTAAGAAAATAAAAGCCTCTTTGAAAAGTCTTTTGTGTCTGTCAGACAAGAAATCCTTTTATATATTCACCAAAAAAAAGATATACTTACTTACTTAACTTTATGTTACTTTATTAAGGCTTGAACGACGGTTCAGGATCGACCTCATTTGCGGGATTTGGTAAGGGAGAAAATTGCTTTCCGATCTCCTCCTGTCCTCGTAGCCAGCCACGCATGGCTGGTCAGGGACTTTGCACGGGAATTTGTCCAGCTGGTTCTTGAAGTTATTCAGGTCGGTGTGCTGGAGGTTCCTCACTTCTTTTGGCAGGGCATTAAAATGCTTTGGGTCTCGTATTCTGAGGGTATTTTCCAGCTTCGTTTTTCACCGCAACTGGGACAGTACAAAATCTGCCTCTTCTCTCATTCCAGTTTGTTTCTAGTTCATTTCTAAGGTTAGGGACAAAACCCTCAAGTGTTTTCCATATGTATAATTATTATTGTGTACCGCTCGCGTCATTCTTTCGAGAGAGTAGAGTTTCAGGGATTGTAGTCGATACCAGTAGTCTTCACTATCCGTTTCTTCTATCTTATACGTAAAAGTCCTTTGTATAGCTTCAATGTTCACAATATCTCATTTTCTGTATGGGCTTGTGAGTATTGAGCAATACTCAGTTATTGGTAGGACTAGACTCTTCCATAATTTGAGCATGATGTTTGCTTTTCTGCTGCGGAAGCCCCTCCAGATGATTCCCATTGTTTTTCTAGCTGTTGTAATTTTGATGTTATAATCCCTCTGAATTCTGCATCCGACGACATTATTACTCCAAGATCCCTGACTTGTGGATTTGGTGTTATCTGTTTGGCTTGCAGAGTTTTGTACCCTTTATTCTGTAGCTCCTTGTTATTACCATATCTTAGAAGTTGGAATTTTTCTTCGTTGAACTTCATATTGTTGTCTTCTACCCACTTAAATAATATCTCAATTTCGTTTTGTAATTTTTCTATGTCACCTTCATTCAATATTTCCTTACATATCTTTGTGTCATCCGCGAAACATGATACCATACTGTCATTAATATCTGCATCAATATCTATAATTATTATTATGAACAGCAAGGGAGCTAAGTAGTATAGCCGCAAAAGGGGAGAGTGCAAGAATGTTGCAAGTGATTACGTAATGTTACAAGGGGGTGGGGGTTGTTGCAAAGGGGGTGGGGGTGTTGCAAAAAAAGAAAAAATACCCCCAAAGGCCCCTTTGTTGCCAACCGGGGTTGCAAGGGGCATGCAACTTGGGGGCGGAGTTCTCCCCAAGCTATTCCCCCCAAAGGGCCAGAAAAGAGAGAAAGGAGGAGAGGTGTTCACCTGGCAGGAGCCAAGTGCATATTAAGACTTCAGCCGAGTAGGCGTTGTTTTATAGGCTCCTAATCAGCCAGTTGGCTGAGCCAAGGGGGGGAGGGGTACACCTGAAGGAGAGAGAGAGAGAGTAGTTGCCTTTGATTGCAAGGCATGCAACTTGGAGGCGGAGTTCTCCCCCAAGCTATTTTCGTTTACCTAACCTAAGAGGCCTCTAAGGGGTTTTCCCAAAGGGCCAGAAAGAGAAGGACCAGAGGTCCTTGCTCGGCTGGGAGCCGAGCTTGTAATGACTCCGTCAGTCGTCTCTCGGTCTTTTATAAACCTCTATTCTGGCTGAGTTGCCAGATAGCGCCATGTATTCAGTTGCCAGATAGCGCCATGTATTCCAGATAGCAAAAACCATATATTAATCATCCATTTAAATAGTGTACCACAATATATATTTATATGACGGTAGTTAATCGATGAATCCAATTAAATTCTGTTTATTAAATAAATAATTTTTACACACTTAATTTTTATTATAAATATTTAAGTCACGAATAACGAAACGAAATGAAAATTTACGAAACAATTCGAAACACACGCTCCTCATTCCCCCAAATCCCCCCGCCCATCTGTACTTGTATATATAATAAACTAATGAATCACTCGTGCTCACAAACCATATAAAATACCACAATATATTTATATAGTTAATCAATTGGAAGATTCAACCATATAAAATACCACAATATATAGTTAATCAATTGGAAGATTCAACCATATAAAATACCACAATATATTTATATAGTTAATCAATTGGAAGATTCATTTAAAGTTGAAATTAGCCAAAACACAATCCGCTATAACGGGGTCGGTCGACTAATGACATCTTTATATTTTCGAAGAACACCTGCTGGTTGAGAGACCTTCCTTCCAGTCCGCTCTTGATAAGTCTCCCTTCACTCCAAATGAAAAGAAAATTTACGGAAAAAATCAAAACACACGATTGTCATTCCCCAAACCCGGATATATAATATATATATATATAAACGAATAAACAACTCGTACACACACACACACACACACACGCACGCACACGAGGAAAGGCAGAAACTAGGTCAATTCGAATCGTCTCCCTAGAGACCTTTTTGGACGAGGCTTAATCCTTCTTCAAACTATTCGAGCAAAAAACACCGCTCACTCCGTTTCTTATTATCATTATTATTATTTCTACAATGAAAATATTTTATATTTACGCGTAACTTAGACCCACAGTTTAATGTGGAAACCGAATGCTCTTTTAAAAATATAATTAGGATATATTTACAATTTCTTTATTATAAAATGTGGAACATGCAGCCTTCAGTGAACAGCTGTTCTGTGGATCGAAATACATCTCGTCAGGGAGTCGTTGCTTACTCTTCCACATTTCAACATAACAGGATTATTGAACCGGATTTAAATAACAGGATCATTTGTTACGAGGCAGTAGTATGACCGAGCGGAAACCGAATGCTCTTTTAAAAATATAATTAGGATATATTTATAATTTCTTTATTATAAAATGTGGAACATGCAGCCTTCAGTGAACAGCTGTTCTGTGGATCGAAATACATCTCGTCAGGGAGTCGTTGCTTACTCTTCCACATTTCAACATAACAGGATTATTTGAACCGGATTTAAAATAACAGGATCATTTGATCCGAGGCAGTAGTATGACCGAAAAGCATGTTAATGCATCATTTGACCCGAGTCAGTAGTATGACCGAAAAGCATGTTAATGCATCTTGACCCGAGTCAGTAGTATGACCGAAAAGCATGTTAATGCATCATTTGAACCGAGTCAGTAGTATGACCGAAAAGCATGTTAATGCATGATTTTCTCTTTAATAATAATAATAACAACTAGCTCGAAGAGTGACAACGGTTCAGGTTTTCACTCCACCTTAGACCCACAGTTTAACGTGGAAACCGAACGCTCTTTTAAAAATATAATTAGGATATATTTATAATTTCTTTATTATAAAATGTGGAACATGCAGTCTTCAGTGAACAGCTGTTCTGTGGCCCGAAATACATCTCGTCAGGGAGTCGTTGCTTACTCTTCCACATTTCAACATAACAGGATTATTGAACCGGATTTAAAATAACAGGATCATTTGATCCGAGGCAGTAGTATGACCGAAAAGCATGCATGATTTTCTCTTTAGTAATAATAACAACTAGCTCGAATTGTAACAACGGGTAAGTTTTCACTCCACCTCAGACCCACAGTTTAATGTGGAAACCGAATGCTTTTTTAAAAATATAATTAGGATATACTTCTTTGAGAAATATAAAGATGTCATTAGTCGTCCGGCCCCGTTATAGCGGATTGGTACACGTCATAGCTCCACCCAGCTACATCGGCAGCCAATCACTACGAACATCTGGTCTTTTGGGGCGGAGCTTGGCGATTGTGCATATAAAAGGGGATATTTTTCAGTTGGGAGTAACAGTAGCTATTTTCGCGTCAGTGAATAATCATTCCCTCCACCATGGACCTGTACGTCTCCCCGGATTTGTATGAAGAAAGTGACACTGCAGCATTAACGGCAATTAATCTTTTTAACGCGATTGACCGTGATGAATTATTTCCAACGCAAACCGTTGAAGATATTTGCAGTGACGCTCCTTACAATCCGACGCAAGGGACTACCATAGAAATGTAAGTGACTATAATTCGATTTATATATATATATATATATATATATATATATATATATATATATATATATATATATATATATGGAGGGTTGTAGTATCTCGTCAAATACTTCATTTAGATACTCGCCAAAAATCGAAATTTTTTTTATGGCAATCAATGTTATTTGGTTTTACCTCTTATCCCCATTATGCTAAAATCGAAATTTTTTATGGTAATCAATGTTATTCCTCTTAAATGAACCAAAGATATCTTCACATAATGGGGATCTGTCTGAATACTCTGTATATGTTTTAAAAGAATGAACATTATTCCTTTAAGGTCCGATGAGGATTTGACACGTGTTATACAATCTTTTGAAGAATCTCGTGTCATGAATACGGAGGATATACTGATCAGTCAGCAATGTCACACATCCTCCACCATGGACCTGTACGTCTCCCCGGATTTGTATGAAGAAAGTGACACTGCAGCATTAACGGCAATTAATCTTTTTAACGCGATTGACCGTGATGAATTATTTCCAACGCAAACCGTTGAAGATATTTGCAGTGACGCTCCTTACAATCCGACGCAAGGGACTACCATAGAAATGTAAGTGTCTATAATTCGATTTTATATATATATATATGGAGGGTTGTAGTATCTCGTCAAATACTTCATTTAGATACTCGCCAAAAATCGAAATTTTTTATGGCAATCAATGTTATTTGGTTTTACCTCTTATCCCATTATGCTAAAATCGAAATTTTTTATGGTAATCAATGTTATTCCTCTTAAATGAACCAAAGATATCTTCACATAATGGGGATCTGCCTGTATACTCTGTATATGTTTTAAAAGAATGAACATTATTCCTTTAAGGTCCGATGAGGATTTGACACGTGTTATACAATCTTTTGAAGAATCTCGTGTCATGAATACGGAGGATATACTGATCAGTCAGCAATGTCACACCGAAATAATGTGTTTTTCGATCTTTTTGGGGTAAGAAGACAATATATTTTCATAAATTTATTAAATGAAAGAAATCAGTACAATAACCAACTACAGAATATACCGTTACAAATATACGAACAAAAACATTATACTATACAACGAGTACGTACAATTGGAAAACGGATTTTTATCTGTCTGCATACCATTTCATCGTTTCGGCGAGTGTGACACGGGTCAAATAAATTTAAAAAATTTATAAATTCTTTATCACATGACATATGCGTGAGAAATGAGACGCAGTACATTCCGCAAACATTACTAAAATATCCTTGTATACGAAATGGGTTCCATACAACTTCGGGAATATGTAACTGAGCGAGAAATTTTACAATAATAGGGTCACTCCAGGGTTGAGTACCGAGTGAATCAAAATAGTACAGGCGCTGTCTATTTTTAAAATAGACAGCGATCCAGTGAATCCCTTCATTACCGATGACATCTGTGTTCACAATAAGACTACCGCATTCTCGCGTACTTGGCAAACTCAATGTTTCATTCTTCGCAAACACGCCGATAAATTTGGAACGTGTGACTCGTTCCATTACTTTCTGAAGTGTATTAGCATCCATTTTAAAAGTCAGTGATAACGCTCCTAAATCTATCTACTTCTATTAGGGCTTGCGATTCGAGATATACTAGTACACTAATAGGAGCGTCTATAGGCTTGGCGAATTCCAGCCGCACTGAGATGTTTCCGCTCTGCTGTGGGGTTAAATGGGTATTTACGCTAGCAGATAAGTCAGGTGTAATGTCAAACGGATAAAGGTTAAATTGATCAATGAATTCTTCCTGCGTTACCCCATTACCAAGCTCATCACAATCACCTGCAATATGGGTCAGATTACTATAGGCTCTGGCACAAAGAGGTAACACAGCGTCTGATGAATAGTCCGTACCCATTGTTCCACCCAAAGCAGTGCCATTAACGTATAGAGTTATATTTTTAAGTCCGAAATTCTCGAATTTAAAGGCACTCTTTTTATATTTTCCATTCACCGAAGCATGGTCCTGCATGCCGATTAATATCCTTTTAGGAAGATTTCCCAGGGCAATGTTTTCTATCTGCTTCGATGCCAACCCTGCAGGAACCGTATATAGTTTGATTTGCACTCTGTTAATAGGATATTTCACTGTAGCGTTTAGTAAATTTTTCTCAATTTCTAGTTGTTTTGGTGAACTTAATTTCACTCGCCGTACGCGGAGGTATGTGTCCATAATGTGAACCACAACGGGCTTTGCACCCTCTTCTTGATCAGCATCCAGATTTAAGCAGATCTCAGGACTCGTGCGGGTGAGCTTTATTTTCATATCCACCCCGTTGACAAGCAACTTCTCCTGGAAAGTGAAATCTGTGTGCAACCGTCCAAAACACTCGTATATTTTCTTTTTAGAATTTTTAAATTTGTCCTTTATACTATTTTCATCTTTAGTTTGATAATATCCCTCGGCACTTAAAAAGGTAGCCTTCGCTTCTTTGGAAAAGTTGAGGACATTTTCCAGATAGGCTCGTAGATGATAGTACCCCGTGCCTGCCGATATGTTGGTCTGATTTAAATATACGTCACACTGGTTGAATATGGAGTGCAGAAAGTTTGTTTCAGGGTATACAGCATATTTGTCATCGCAGACCGTTCCATCAGAATGGGCTATACGTAGCTTAGCGTACATGTGCACACAGCTTGGATCAAAAAAGTAAGGGCCTGAGCTGGGTATCACGAATTCTATAGGTGCACTCGGGGAACTAATTGTGTTTAAAGGGTTAATTGTAATAAAGTCACTGTGCTCAATAGAAACTTGGGTTGGAGGCAGCTCAAAAAGGGACAGCTCCGATTTACAGCATTGTGAACTACATGGGTGGATGAAGCGTGCCATGGCGAAATAGTGACTCCTCTCTCGACAAGTGGTAAACAAACTATGATTCATGAGATCAATGTCCTTAGCTTATATCAGTCAAAAAAGTGGTCAACCATAGGTTTCATTCGCTTACAGCACTTCTTTTTTGATAGCCTTTTACGTTTAATACCACGTGACCCCTTCTTCTTCCGGGAGCCCTCTTCTTCTTCTTCCCGCCACCACGCATTTTTCTCTTTGCATCTTTGATGATTTCGTCCCGTGTACGCTTTAAATGTTTTTTTAGAGCTTCTTTAGGTTTAGCCCCGGCCAATATGTCTTCTGCAGTGTTAACCTGATTGTAGCGCTTTCCTTCCAAGGTATCTGGCCCCCTCTTCAGCAAAGGAACAGCCGTACGTAGTATGGATGAAAAAATGGATCCAAGTCCACTACCGCGCTGGTATCTCACCCCTCGATAGACGGTGAAAGGCTTTCTATCCATTATAACTCAGTGCGTCGAAAGTGTAGCTTCACTGTTAAGCTCCCGTTACCGAATGGGAAGTTTTCACCCTCAATCGTTCTTATATATATTGAGATATTGGTTATTAAATTAGTTGCGACATTCACATAATGGGGTCTGTCATATGTAATACTCAAACTCCTTCCTCTATGGTTGGGGATGTGAGCAATGCGCAGCAGGCGTGCCTGGGTATCCCCAACAAACTGGTGCTCCACTATATTACTGTAAATATAGCACATGTCTGGGGACCTTTCAGCCAATTTCTCCATCTTCAATTGATACATTAATCTGGACAAGTCATGCTGTGTCTCGTGAAATGTGTCTCTTTGGAAGGCTGCGCTATATCGGCCATTGGTTAGAATTTGGAACTTTCTATGGTCTTTAATACGTCTGTTAGTCTTTGATTTTAGGATTAGTGTATGTGCAGGGTTGTTTACGATTTCGTATACTAAATCATTCGTAAGGTTTGAGTTTCTTAAACTTACGTTTAAGCCTCTCACAACATCCTCGGCCGAACCATATTGACCCGGTCCTAGTCTTACTTCTGTACTGTAATACCGTGCAACCTTAGTCCGAGCGATACGCATAGTTTCATCCATAGCTACCCCAGCTTTTTCACACTCGTCAATGTCTCTAAGAATCGTAAAAACGGTTTCTTTATGTTCAATATTTAAAAAGATGGTGTCCAGCTGAATTTCGCATATCCCCACCTCATACGAATCACGACCCAATTCAATGTGCTTGTGGAGCTCTGTTACAAAGTTGGCTAGTGTGTTGTTAGGGTGTACAGACAGGGACGAGGAGGACGGGAGTGTGACGTAGAAATGGTTAGGAGCCATGTTGCATACTATTTAAGCTTCATTATTGCATCAGCTTTTATATAGGTGTTGAAGCTTTCTGGGTACCCTAGCCATTTCACCAGGTACATTTTTCTCTTTCCTGAACCTTTGCTTCCTAAAATTTTCTCAATTTTAAACACATTTTTTCCTAAATTAAACGCAACTTTCTGCAATTCCTCGCGGTAAAACCTCCTGAGATTTCTTCCCCATTCAAATCTTCAATGTAATACATCATTATCTCACCTTTAGGTCTCATAGCCCTAACTTTAAAAATCTCGCGTGTCCATCCTTGCTCAAAACCCTTTGCGAATTTATTCCCCGAACGCGACAGCCTTACATAATCATTGATTTTGAAGCGCGCAGAGTGTGGTGGTGGTGGTGATCCATCTCTTCTCGGGAGCGTACCTCTTTCTAAAACTTCGTTAGGTGTTGTCCCAATCGTGCGATGGTGTGAGCGGTTGTAGGATGATGCCAATGATTCCAGAATGTCTAGAAATCTGTATGTGTTTTTATGTGTAAAATAACGGTGCATGCGTTCCTTTATGGTGCGCTGAACTCTTTCAGCTAAAGAAGCCTTATGTATAGAATTGGTTGTGTAATAGCTGATATTAAACTCTGTCAACATGTTCTGAAAAGCACGGCCTATAAATTCCTTCCCCATATCCGTACAAAAATAGCCAGGAACCCTGTTTTCTTTTAACATTAGCGTTTTGGTGGCTTTAGCAACTGTTTCAGGTGATTTATTTTTCAGAGGAACTAGCCACAGATATCTAGAGAATACGTCTATTATGAATAGAATGTAGCGGTAACCATCGTTATACACAGAATATCTTTGCATGTCTGTTAAATCTGCTTGCCAAATAGAATCAATCGAGGAAGCCGTTGTCTTGGCTGTTTTAAACCTTTTTCTCACAGGCTTATGAAGCGTATAAGCGTCCTGCTCCCTCAAAAATCTTTCAACATCTTTTTTTCCTACTCCGTAAACACTTCTGTACAGTCTATCTACGCCGCCGTAAGAGGATGGGTTAGAAATGTCATAATAGCGTTTAGTTAATACGTTAGCCATTTGCGTATTTTAGAGGCACGTGGGTAGGGTTGGTTTAACCTCTTCTTGCTCCTCTTCAAAGGTGTTACCGCCGGGGGTGACGGCGCCTTCAATTGTGTCACATGCGTTGCATGTTCCAAGTCTTTTAACCTGTTCAGATTTCCTATCAACGTTTTAGGGACATTTATTTGTTGTAGTCTTGCTTTAATATGCTTCCATCCTGATGGTGATGGCCTATCCCACTTTCTCACCAGATCATGGACAATGTCTACGATATTCGATCCCTGTACCTTTGATCCTTCCACAATGATCTCGCCTGTATCGGTCCATTGTATGGCTGGATCCTCATTCAATAGATTATAAAGACTTAAGCCTTTACTCATCAATGTATGTGGGAGGGTGCTTTTTAATACATGTTCGATATGTTGTGTGGCTAATCTTTTTGGTTGGTCAGCTGTATCGTCGGGCACAGATCCTATGTCGCCATGTCCATCGTCCCCCGTGCTGTGCCTAATAACCACAGGAATCTCTGTAGGGCTCTTATAATTTTCGTACTCCGTGAAGAAATTTCTGCAGAGCTTCTTGGTATAAGATTCTTTTCTCATCAGGTGTTTTTTCACTGTTTAATACGGCTAGCAATTCGCTTTCCATTCTTTTAAGTCTGCTTTTACGGGGATCTAGATCCGTGTCTGGATTCCTTGCAGTGAAGCGTTACACTCGTGGGGAATCACTACCACTTTCTTCATTATATTAATCTAGTCAGTAAGGACCAAAACTGAAAATAAGATGGGGAGAATGACCCTCCTGTTTGTACAATAATTCGTTTTTTTCTTCGCTACAGTTTGACTTTTACGAGCGAGTGCACGTATTATGTTCTTGTAGCGGCGTAGGCGAGCTTCTGAGGGGTTTTCATTGATACATTGCAATTTATAACGTTAAGACAGATTTCACAGATGCATTTTAAAAAAGTCGGCGTCGATATTTTTAATAAACATCTGCTGCATTGCCCGGGGCAGTCGATGATAGATTTTTATTAATTCACGGTGTTTCTTTAGTCTCTTTGTCATTCTGGAATATACACCGTTTCAGGCTCGTTTGGAAATATATTCGTTCGTAGAAGCACTCTAAACGTGTTTCGCGGATGAAGGTCGCAAAGCAAATATCCGTAACGCGTGCTTGTAGCTTCTTTATAAACTTCCAAAAACTCCTTACGCTGATTCGGGAACATTTGATTGGCTAATACCCCAATTTGTGATACATCTCTACGTTGCGCGAATAAGACTAGATATTGCGTATTTAACGACACATCGCGCATGTATCTATTTTTGAAAAATAGATTCTGATTGATGAAGAACACGCTTATGTTAAGATGGTGGGAGAATACTGTAAATGTCTCGGCAAACGTTTTCCATCTCCAACATGAGATCGTCAATTACAATAACTGTATGTTCATTTCCCTTTATCGAATTAACGTCATATACGCCTTTGTGGAACAAAATATCATCTTGGTACTCGTTGAACACTGATTGATACGTCGAATAGCACCATATAACTTTATGCACAAATTTCGAGAACATCTCTCCCTTTTCTTTAATGATTTTAAGCATAAACACAGTTTTACCACATCCTGTAGGTCCAGATATAATACATGTGGATGGACTCGTGAATCTGAATTTTTCTACAGAGTCCATTTCTAACACGTCACACTCCTAAGTGGGTCATTTACAAAATATTACAAATTTTGAGTGCTGTTCCTTATATTTTGCTTTCTTCTCCCACAGAACCGTGAATGACGATGAGGTAGAGCACCCCATCATTGACATTACGGATGACCTCGACGACAGTGTAGTTGTAATCTCCTCCCCTGCCAACGAACCCTCACCAGCGATACCGGTAGCACGTCCAAAGCGGAGGTATGAGAACACCACGTCAGGTATAAAGCGCCCGAAATACGCGCCTGCTGCAGCAGTAATAGATCCCCAACCCTCAACCACTTACGCAACAACCCCCCCAGCAGCAACTCCCACTAATATATCCCCTTATTCATCCGCCACAGTTGCCCCCCCGTTCTGTTAAGTCTACAATAATAGAGCCCCAACCCTCAACCTCCTACGCAACAGGCCCCCCAGCGGCACCTTCCGCTAATATATCCACTAATTCATCCGCCACAGTTGCCCCCCGTTCTGTTGAGGATGCTATAACGTTTGAGTTGGTGCGCTCCGCAGCCCCCACCCCAGCCTTGACTAGAAATCGGTATAGAGTCAGGGTCGACCCTAGAGCCATGTATAGCAATGGAATTGAGCGCGGGCTACGCCGGGTTGTACAGCGTATTGTAGAGTTTGCTCTTCAGAACCGCGACGAGCGTGAAGTCAGGAAAAGTCTGTCCTTTGGATTCGGGTCAGATGACGGTGATGTAGACGATTATTGGGTGATAGTGCCATTTAGACGTTTGGCGGCTGAAGATGTAGAATATATATTAGGACGTATAATGCAAGCCGCCCAAAGTAGTATAGCCCTCAATATGGACAACTTCAGGGTAAATATTGACCGTGTATTCCGTGTTGCGGGTCATAGTGCCATACCGTATACTCTTAACTTCAATTCTCCGACTATTTACCGAAAGCATATAAACGTCGATCGTGGTTGCGGCTTTATAGCAGTACTCTTAGCACGTATGTTTACTGTACAAAATACACGGACTCAAAAAATTTGGCTGCCTACGGTTGTGGAGCGTGCCCGTAAACTAGCTGTAGACTGTGAACTTGAATTTGACTGTAATATGGGTCCTGAAGAGCTGAGAAGGGTAGAACAGGAAATGAATGTCCGCATAGTTGTATTTGGGTTGGATGATCGTCGTAGGACTGTGTATGTTTTTAAAGCTGTGTGAGAGATCGTACAAGACCCCTATTATTTTAGGATTGTCAGGGACAACGTATCTCCCCATCCGTAATATAAGGTGGCTTTACGCGAGTTATGGCAAAAGTCGAAAATATGGGAGACATCATGATTTGTGTAAAGGGTGCCTCGAGTTTGCGGATGATATAGTGAGACATTGTAAAGAATGTCACATGGTATGTGAGCAGTGTAAAAGCACCAAATGTGAAAGCCGTGTAGTTGAAGCTGAGAAGAGAGACTGTGATGTGTGTAGACGCACATTTTTCAATAATAGCTGTTTTGATTTCCATAAATCAATTGGCACGTGCAGGAAAATGAGAATCTGTGAATGTGGTATGTTTCACACAATGGATAATTGGGGAAATTTAAGCACAAGTGTGACGTAATTCACTGTCCTACATGCCAGGAGGAATATAAGGCGGATGGAGTAAAGCATGTATGTTATATGAAAGATGCTAAGCCTAAAAATAACCCTTGTATAACTGTATACTACGATATAGAAACATATACGAACGCTGAAACCAAAGAGGTAATTCCACATTTACTTGTGAGCCAGACCATCTGTGATGAGTGTATGGGTATCGAATGTGACGAGTGCCCCAAATGCGGTAAACGGACAAACGTTTTTAAAACGAATGTCCGCGATAGTCCTGTGAAACTATTTGTGTCCTATATTGTCAAGTTAGCCGACAAGTTCAAAAAAATGACTGTGTATATTCTCGCCCATAACGGGGCAAAGTTTGACACGCAGTTCCTTTATAAGAGTTGCTTGAACACGAATCCTCTGAGATATTTACAGGTGATCCATTGAAAAGAGGCAACAAATTAATACAGATGCAGATAAGAGGCAATGTACAATTTAAAGATACTTTATTATTCACACCTTGTAAATTAGCAAAGCTACCCAAGGTGATGGGAGTAGCAGCTGAAGTTTCCAAAGGATACTTCCCTTACACTTTCCTCACCAGCGAGACTTTAAACTACGTAGGCCCACCACCGCCCAAACATTATTTTGACTGTATGGATGAATGTGAAGACTTTGATCGATACTACAACAGTTTTAATGAAAGTAACCCTTATAATATAGCTGATGAATGTGAGCGTTATTGCGTGAATGATGTGCGCGTGCTTAGAGTATGTTTCCAGGCCTTTAGAAGGATGTACATAGCCCGTTTCAAATGCGATCCACTGCAAGTCGCAACCACCATCGCATCATTATGTTTTACGGTGTTCAAGAATAACTTCATGCCTAAAGACACCTTAGCCATTATTCACCGAAACAACCCCCGCAGTTACGGACACAAGGCTATTTACTGGCTCATACACCTACAGCAACAGACAGGTGTATACATAAAGCACGCCCGCAACACGGGTGAAGTACCCATTAAGATTAATGGACGTGTTTTTTGGGTTGATGGGTTAAGTGAAAACCGTGTCACTGGTGTGAAGACTGTGTACTCCTTTAACGGTTGCTGGTGGCATGGATGCCCCCGTCCTGAGTGCGGAATCGCCGGAGATATCCACGGTAATCTCCTGCCGACTGTCTTGCATGGACCCGCACCCGCGATCAACTTATAGGATCACAGTTCACTCACAAAGTCTTGTGGGAGCATGAATATGATGCACGGATGGAGACAGACGAGGTGTACCGTGAGGAAATAAACACGATCAAGCGTTCAATGGTGCTGGATCCTCTCAAATGTGGTGATAGCTTGTTTGGAGGACGTACAAATCCATTCAGACTATACATTCCACCTACGGAGGGCGTGAAGCTCCATTACTACGATTTCTGTTCTTTATACCCATACGTGATGAAGAACAATCCGTACCCCGTGGGCGCTCCTGAGAAACTGGTGGGCCTAACCTGCCCTCCATCAATGAATTTTCAAAAAATTTGAATGATCGTTACTTTGGCTCTCTTTCGTAGACGTACTCCCCCCACGCAATTTATGGATGCCGATCTTACCTGTCGTTATCGACGACAAGCTCATGTTTCCCTGTGCGTGAAGTGCGCGGAAGAGGATAACGGCGATTGTAACCATATACCCCACCAGCGTAAGATCAGAGGCGTATATACAAGTCCTGAGCTGGCCCTAGCCGTACGCCATGGTTATAGAATACTGAAGATACATGAGGTGTGGAGGTTTCAGAAGCTACCCAACCTTTTCACACCATATATAAACGTCTTTTTGAAGGATAAGGTTGAGGCATCAGGGTATCCGCGAGGAGTTGATACCGAAGATGAAAAGTCTGCCTATATTCAACGTTACCGCGACCGCGAAGGTATACAACTTGATCGTGTCCAAATTGTAAAGAATCCTGGCAAGCGCTTTAGTGCAAAGTTGTGTCTAAACAGTCTATGGGGAAAATTTGCGCAGAATACCGGCAGAGGGAGCATTCTTTTGGCACAAAGTTATAGCGATGTCTGGGATTATGCCAATGCTCCCGATAAAGAGGTCATGGAGATCGTGAATGTAGGTAATACTTACATAATAAAGTACAACAACACTGAATTGCCACAGATACCTCAAGGGTTACAAACATACCTGTGGCCAGCTTCACAACAGCCTACGCCCGTATAAAACTTTGGGGTCTATTGCATTCTCTTGGGCGGAGAGTATTGTATGCCGATACAGATAGCGTGATATTCACAGAGAGGGAGGGTGAATACATGCCCGCTATTGGGGAGTTCCTCGGCGAGCTCACTGATGAGATCAAGGATGAGTATGGGGACAACGCATACGCCGACTCTTTTGTCTCAACAGGACCTAAGACTTATGGGGTACGGGTCAGGGTGGGGGAGGAAATTAAATATATCGTGAAGGCAAAGGGTATTACGCTCAACCATGCGAATCGGCGGGTTGTTAACTTTGAATCGTTGAAGGATCTAGTATGTTTGGACGATGATGAGGGCGAACAACCTCCCCAACTAATTGTAGGCACCCACAATTTTCGGGCGCAGAAGTAGGGGGGCGTGATGGAACTTAGGGGTACGAAGGTGTGCCGTAACACCTATAGGAAACGTTACCAGTTACCTGGTACCTATGATCCCGTACCCTTTGGATACCATAACGTATGATGCTTCTATTGTTAACTCACACGTATTTGTCTTGTATATAATCGTATCTATTGATTTATTACACGTATTTGTAAATATATATATAACTTGAATATCTCGTTTATTAAATCGTATTTGTAAAGTATCTATTGATTTATTACACGTATTTGTAAATATATATATAACTTGAATATCTCGTTTATTAAATAAATCATGTTTCAATTAGCGTTTCACTTTCTCCTTTGTGTGTGTGTGTGTGTGTGTGTGTGCACAGGTGAAAGTTTTAAGCTCCGCCCACTGTAAGACAGTGAGTCATGCTACTATCTGGGAGTCCCTGCGTGGTCAGTCGACTGCAGTAAGCCCGAGAGATCAGACGTGTATTCAGAAGAAAAGATCAGACGTGTATTCAAATGGCTACCTTTAATATTGCTTGTACAACGTTTATGAAATGGTATTCAGCAAAGTGTCAGGATGTGGTGGATACCGAAAAACTTCCTATTCCCCCCTCCTATGCCTCTTTTAAAAACACATTGGATTGTGCGAAGTTCCAAGATGTACAAATACTCTATGGATGTTCTGGTGAGACCGTTGAAGGCTTTCGTTGCACAGACGATGTGCTGAAGTATACTGCAGAGCTAAACTTTATAAAGTCTCACATACACCGTGAAGTAAAAGAAACAACGCGTGCAGAAGAGAAGCAGCAGGTATGGATAATGAGTCTTGCGGATGGGTGGTGTGACAAGCGGTATTACGTCATGCTACACCATGTCGATTACTCATAACCTACGACTGAAAATGTGAATCTCGTGATCATGGACAATCTTAAGTATTTTTATCACTATATTAACGTATATCATGATGAGGTTCGTAGTGAGGTTGTGGCTAGTGCCCTGCGTGAGTTTTTAACAGACTTTAGAGACGAGTATCGTTTGATGGGCAGAAAGGAAAAATATGAGCATATGTTCCTCTCAAATAGTGCGCCGGAGTGTGAAGATGTTTAGTAAAACATAAAATGTGCCTCGTTCTTATCCTGAGGTAAAATGTCTGGTGCGTAGGCTGGTAGTGATGAAATTAATTCTTGTACCGGAAAAACAAATATGTACAACAATGGTGAGAATGGTCTAGTGCTGGACGTTTATTTAAAAAGTTTAGACTCTTTGAAATACCATGAACTTTGGTACAAAGCAATTGATCGGTACAAGGCTGAGCTCACCTACACCGTTCACCCTGAAGAACTATTTCTTTATATAACGCGCAGTTGTCGTAGCGATTTAGAAGATTATTTCAATTGCCGCTATGTTGAGTGAGTTCACGATTGAAAAGCTCGAGTCGGTAGAAATAAACCCTCGATTGGAAAAGCGTGTTTATAAACTTGTGTTTAATAATGTAGCTAACGATGAACTCTTTGTGCGTGCTTTTGATTGTATTCTAGACGTATTTAAAGATGACTTACCAACCGGTTGTAAAGTGGGAACAAAAATAGTACTGAACGATATGAAAGCCCTTCATATCGAATACAGGTTTCCCTATACTTTAAGCGGTGAAATATTATTAAGCCGCATATACTGCGTAATGCAGAGCAATAATGATGTAATTGTAAACTCGATTAAGTGCGAGTTTAGTATTTTGAAAAAAAAGTGAAATGTATTTATATATTTTGCGTGATATTTCAACTGTACTGTTATGATTATATGCATATTTCTATTATTATTGAAATGTATTTATATATTTTGCGTGATATTTCTCCTGTACTGTTATGATTATATACATATTTCTATTATTATTAAAATGTATTTATTATTTTGCGTGATATTTCCCCTGTACTGTTATGATTATATGCATATTCCTCAATTATTATTGAAATGTATATTTATTTTCTATATATTTATAATAAACAGAATGATGCAATGTTGTTTTACTTAATTATATCATGTTACGCCTTCTAAACCTACTACCGGTATTCTAAACCAACTTTTAAGAAATATAATAATGTATACAATGGTATCGCTAAAAAGTGGTATCTGGCAACTCAAGCCATTTACGCCTTCTAAGCCAACTGGCTGATTAGGAGTCTATAATAATGTATACAATGGTATCTGGCAATGCTAAAAAGTGGTATCTGGCAACTCAAGCCATTTACGCCTTCTAAGCCAACTGGCTGATTAGGAGTCTATAATAATGTATACAATGGTATATGGCAATGCTAAAAAGTGGTATCTGGCAACTGAGTCTTCGATTAGAATTAAATATATAGCACAAACTGAATACATGGCGCTATCTGGCAACTCAAGCCATTTACGCCTTCTAAGCCAACTGGCTGATTAGGAGCCTATAAAACAACGCCTACTCGGCTGAAGTCTTAATATGCACTTGGCTCCTGCCAGGTGAACACCTCTCCTCCTTTCTCTCCTTTCTCTTGGGGGATAACGCCGCCTCCAAGTTTTCCTTGTTGCACCTGCAGCATCCCCCTTTGGGGTAATTTTTTTAATTTTTTTGCAACACCCCACCCCCCTTTGCAACAACCCCCACCCCCTTTGCAACACCCTCACCCCTTTGCAACATTACGTAATCACTTGCAACATTCGTGCACTCTCCCCTTTTGCGGCTATACTACTGAGCTAATACTGTACCTTGTGGAACAGAGCTCATGAGTTCTGAGACTTCCGATTTAACTCCATTTCCTACCACTCTCTGTGTTCTTTGAGTCAGAAAATTAAATATTCATCTTCCTAGCTTTCCAGTATTTCCTCTATTCTTAAGTTTGTGTGCTATGATTCCATAGTCACATTTATCGAAGGCTTTAGCAAAGTCCGTATATATTACATCTATGTTTTGTCCTCGACACAATGCCTCCATTATTTTCTCCTGGTGGTCTAATAGCTGTGATAGGCATGATCTTCCAGCCCTGAAGTTATGTTGACTTGGGTTGAATAAGTTCTTTTCTCGTAGGTAGTAGATAGTTTTGCCTCTAATTATACGTTCAAAGCACTTTATAAGGTGGTAGGTGAGAGCTATTGGCCGATATAATTTTTGGGCATTGCTCTGTTACCACCTTTAAATAAGGGGGCAATGTTCGCGTTCTTACCCATAATACCCGCGATATACCCATAATAATTTGTTAAAATCATTAATTATATTTACGGTAACATTAAAATCATCAAACTCGCTTGACTTACATAGAGTCTCGTAATCGGGAACATTCGATTGGTTCAAAAAATTATCCCATTACCTGTGTAATCCGATCAATAAATGGTTCAGAAAACGATCCCATTGCCTGTGTAATCCTATCAATAAAAAATAAATAAACGAATATTTAAATAATAATAAATGACGTTTCCTATACCAATATTTATTCATTTGAGGTTAGATAATGACATAGCAGACTTTTTTTTCTTATATTAACTGCTAATTTATACGAGAACAAATCGCATTCCTTTCCTTTCAAGAACTGGTTAAAGTGTAAAGATCGCATTAGTTTCGCGAGTGACTCTAAATCAATAGATTCTTAAAACTATCGTATATGTCCACAAACTTGACAAAATTATAGAGAATGAAATATTCAGAGAGGTTGGTTTTCAGTTTGTCCAACCCCAAGAAGGTAATTTAGGATAATTGAGAAGAACGACATATCTCATGCAAAATGGAAAATGTTTAGGTGACATATTTCACCTGGCAGAACTGCCATTTTCCATCATAAACCATTCTATTAATTGCTAAACAACAAAAGAAAATTCTCAGATAATTTAGAAAAAATATACATATATAAATCTTTAATTCACATGGTTTGTAAGAACTCTGAAAGACCATGGTTAACTGTAAGATTCTTCAATGCTATTTTCTCATTTCAGCCAGAAAAAACTGCTCGAAATTGTAACAACAAACCTTCAAAGGCACGAAGAACGCACAGAAATTCTTCTAAAACCTTCTTATACCGTATTGTTTATGTTTTGTGGCAATCAGAATAATATCCACACGTCTCGCTTATTATTGATGGAACTGTTACATCCACAATAATATTCTTGAGAGACCCACAGGGTTGATATTCTACGTATGTCCTCTCATTTCAGGTGTATTGAATCAGAACTGCTCTGCATGATTTATTCATATAGTAAAGAGAGGCTTCCCCTTATGTAAACAAAGACTTCTCGTAACCTTCTCTACGTAGAAATATTAACTTCTATTGACTCAAATTACTCAAAAAGAAATTTTTGAAGATTTCTTCTGTGTAAAGAAGTTATGTACCATTAAAAGAAGTTATTACATCATCTGACAAGAAGCTTTGATACCCAAAAGAGGAGAAAAGAGAAGAAAAGAAGGGGAAAAGAAGGTGAAACTTCCCCTTAGAATGGACCTTCAAAAAGAAATTATAAATTCTAAATTTAGAAGGTTTTATTTTGACTTTAAAATTTTTTAATAATTTAAACTTAAAATTACCAAATAAAATTCGGATAAAATATTCAAGTAAAAACAGTTTTATTAAGAAATAAACTTAAATTTTAAAGAAGTAAAATTTTAATTAAAATCTTGCCATGTCGTACTTTTGTGCGCATGCGCAAAACAGCTAATATGACTGCGCATATTTTATATAAATACATACATGAATAGTTTTTAAACATGAATTTATCCATATAAACATGAATATACGTTTTAAGAAACCTTCCTTACACACACACACACACACACACACATACACACACACACACACAGTTTGTGTGTATATATATAATATATATATGCGCCTCGGTGGTGTAGTGGTTAACGTCGCTGACTACGAATCAATCGGCACCGGGTTCGAGACCCGGTGACGGCAGCCGGCGCGCAGCTAAACCCAGCTGTTCATTCTTCCACACAACAAAGAAAGTGGTTCGTAGATAAATGGGTACCGTGGGTGGCCTAGTGGTTAAGACGCTGGGCCGTTGGTGGGGCGTGGTTCGGATTCCACGTTAAACTGTAGGTCTAAGGTGGAGTGAAACACTTGACCTTCGTCAGAATGAACAATTCGGAGGGGAAGCTAACCAAAGGTTTTATATATATATACTGTATGACTGTATGTGTGTTTGTGTTGTTGAGGCAATAATGAGGTAGACAAATACTATTTTTCCTACATTTGATTATTTGTATTCGCCTGATAATGACTAAAAGACCTCAAAGATAAAAGTGTTTTATTATACATTCAAAAAATTACTTGTTCTTACTTCTTATCTTAATTTTTTACACTTCTCTTCCTTCTCTATCTCTATCTCTTCTTCTTCTTCCAGATATTCTTTATTTATATTTCTTCCCCTTTCTTATTCTTGCTTTTCCTTTCTATCTTCTTTCTCCGTCCCTCCACCTATCCACTTCATTCTCTTATTCCTCTTCTCCTCCTCTTCTTCTTTTTTATCCTTTTTCTCCTCTTCTTATTATTTTTCTTCCTTCTCTTTCTCTTCCTTTTCTTCCTCCTCCTTTTCCTCCCTCTTCCCCTTCTTCTTCTTCTTCTTTCTCCTCTCCTTCTTCTTCCTTTTCTTTTCTTCTTCTTCTTCTTTCTTCTCTCCTTCTTCTTCCTTTTCTTCTTCTTCTTCTTTCTCCTTTCCTTCTTCTTCCTTTTCCTCCTCTTCTTCTTCTCCTTACTTTTCCTTTTCTTCTTCTTCTTTCTCCTCTCCTTCTTCTTCCTTTTCCTCTTTTTCTTTCTCCTTCTCTTCTTCTTCTTCCTCTTCTTCTTCTTCTTCTTTCTCCTCCCCTTCCTTTTACGTCGTCCAATATGTGAGCTCACGTATCACGCCCACGATAAAAAATAGAGAAAGAAATAAATTAATATCAAGCATCGAACACACAGTCATAAAGTATGAGAACGATCGCTGAATGATTAATGGGCTAACCGAGGGTGGACTTAATTACGTGTCAACACGCAAACCGTAAAATAATATTGTTTTAATGCGGTCTCCGCATCCTTCGCGGAAAGAGACGTAGATTTCCGCAAACAGTCATATCCAATTAAGTTAAATAATATGAGATCATACCCCATAAAGCAAAATCAATTTCCTTCGTCAGAAATACGGAAGGTTTTCGCGTTATTTACGACCTCTTTATACGATACGCCCTTCGTCACTCGCTCGAATATTAACCCAATATTAACCCAAAGTATTGATCCAAAACGATTGGGTAATTATAAGATTGAAACAGAACTGTCTTTGATGTCAAACAAATGATTCAATTTACCACAACGTATGTTCTTATTTGAACGATCTCATCAACTGCCATAATGACGATGATCGTAAATACACACACACACACACACACACACACACACATATATATGCAGTATGCAATATTAAACTATAAGTCGTTAATATATAGACATAAAATTCGGGGAAACGAAACCGCTCTATAATAACGGATAATTATATTGGTCATGCGATATACGTTATGCTTCAATCATACGATACATGAATAATTGGGACGAAAAATACCATCCAACTACTTTGTTTTCGAATACTAAGTGACGATTTGTCGTTAGTATTATCAGTTCATTTGTGCGTTTGATTTATTTGTGAATATACAAAGCTATTTCCTGTATCATGTAGAAACTAAGGGTGGTTTTATATTGACTGATTTTATATCCTGTGTAAATTTCATTTCCTTTTGTGTGTATGTATATATATATATATATATATATATAAAGTTTTTATATATATATATATATATATATTATATATATATGTGTGTGTGTGTGTGTGTTATAGAAAGAATTTGAAAGTACTTCAGTAATTTTAAAGCGATGTACTTTTTCTTTTTAACTTGTCAAACACACGAATGTTACTGAGAAATATACATAGATTTCAATTTACATTTGCCGAAGTAGCTCGTTCGCATAAATCAATCATCTAGCTTTGCATGTTGACTCATTTTGCAGTATATATATATATATATATATATATATGTGTATATATACATATTTTTTTTATTTAACGCAGCGACTTATAATATATATTCTTGTATACATTTTATTTACAAATTGGAAGAGAACGTAAAAATCTATAGCCGCCACGGGGCGTCCTCGACACTTACTATATATTTTTGCCTTCCTCTCGCTATATGACTGCTCAGACGCCGGGAGCCTGATGAAGAAGAGCTCCTCGCGAAGTACTGAAGGAGGAGGAAGGAACGGGCTTTTAACAAAGGAGGAGAGCGTCTGCGTGTCAAAGACGGAACGTTGTCTCAGACACAATGGCCGTCAAATGACTAAAGCTTTTGTAATGTAAACATTCCCGGTATTGTCCGGTATGACAATACATAACAAATATTTGTATACACTTTTCCGTGCACAGATTCAGAAGGGTTAATTTATGATTTTTTAAAACCGTAGACTACGTATATATATATATATATGTGTGTGTGTGAGTATTTAAACTAAATCTATTCAGTTGCTCTCTCTCTCTCTCTCTCTCTCTCTCTCTCTCTAACACCAGCCCCAGCTAATATATATATATATATATATATATATATATAATATATATTATATATATATATATATACATACACTGTATAGCATATATTATATCGCCCATATATATATATATATATATATATTCTTTCTGATGGTGAAAGGAGAAGAGTTTGAAATACCTTTCTAAGGGGTACATTATGCAAATTTTTACGAGAGAAATATTTTAATAGTTTCATCTCGGAGGAGTCGTGTAAGAGTTCGTATTGACAGAAGCAACATCACTCGTGATATGCATCGATTATTATGTAGAAGAAACTTAAACTATTGCACGAACATGGCCAGACCTTATGTCGAGGAACAATAAGGCTTCGGCCTTCAGAATATTTTACCATACCTAATGTAGCTCTCATGAAACAATTTGTTGTGTGTGTATATATATATATATATATATATATATATGTAGAGAGAGAGAGAGAGAGAGAGAGAGAGAGAGAGAGAGAGAGAGAGAGAGAGATTTATAAAAAACGTGAACTATAACCTTATATTCATAAATGCGTATTACTTGTTTTTGAAATCGTTGTAAGCTTATGATGAAAATCTTAAGTCATAGCTTATATACTTACGATATTGCACGCAAACGCTAACTTTATGTAGCATCCATCAACTGCCATCTCTGAATAAATTTTTATATATTTACTTATATGGTTCTGTTTTTTTTTACAAAGTTTTAATTTTTCTACCTAACAAACAAACTAACAAACAAACAAACTAACTAACTAACTGACTAACTATTGTATATATGTATATATTAATCGGTGCTACTTTAGTATGCGGTCTACCTACGATTGGTTACGTTTAGTCATGATATTTTCGTTAAAACTAACGAAAATATCATGACTAAACCTAACCAATCGTCAAGGGCGATTGACATCGGGATGTAAACAAGCAATTAGTAAACAAGATAATAAGATATAGTTAAAAGGTAGACCGCCGAATCGTAGGTAGACCGCATACTAAAGTAGCACCTATTAATCATATATTTTATTACATTCATGACTACTGTACTTTATTTTGGGATTTAACTACTGCCAATAAAATTTAGCATTACCATATATGTGATACGTGAAGTGAAGAGCGCAAGAAATCAACTCTCTACTTCACCAGACCAACTCGAAAGGAGAGACAATAAGCCTGACTCCCTGAAATGAGGAATCATCGCACGGAACATCTGAAAAGTCTCTTACTCTCATTAGGGAATGACAAGGTGTACTGCATAATACACAAAATATCTTGGAATAATTCTTTCTTTTCCTTGTGGGTTTGGATCATATATTTAATATATATATATATATATATTATATATATATATATATATATATATTAGTGGTGGATCGGATGTCCGCATCCGCATGATTTTTAACATCCGCATCCGCACTTCTGACTGCGGATGTTATGCGGATATTAACTCTAATAAATTATGCAATTTACAATTAAATTAGCTTATAAAGTAGCTTATAAGTCCCAGTCATGCACATTTCATGTAAACTGTAAAGTATTAATTAATTATTAATGAACAAACAAATATATAAACCTCAAAATATAAATACCTGGTAACACGGAAAATTGAATGAAACATGTTTCATTGAATTTTCTGTGGCTGAAACTCTTGAGAAAGTTATTATTTTTATCATAATGAAAACATTAATATTAATTTTAATTCTTATGCATTGCCTGCCATAATAGTAATATCACGAAATTTGAAAAATGTGTCATATATTCATAATTCTATATTATATTGATAGATTAACTAAATATCCGCATCCGCGGATATTGAAATTTAAAATCCGCATCCGCAGATGTTGAAAAACTGACATCCGGTCCACCACTAATACATATATATATATATATATATATATATATATATATAGAGAGAGAGAGAGAGAGAGAGAGAGAGAGAGAGTATACTCCGCTTAGCGCTGCTTCGTTATAGCGCTCTTTGTCCTGGAAGTGAAATATTTTTAATGGTACTGAAAAACAAAAAAATAAGACAATCCATAGTATAATGATAGGTTATTTTAAACACTACCGTACACAATAAGCGAAGCGTGTATACATTACAGCAGTACATAACAGCTTAGCATCTCTCACGACGCTGCTCGACTCCTACATCTCAGGATTTAGCTAAGGTCACGGAGGGATTGGAGTTTTTCTCAGAGCATGATCCGATTTGGGAGCGCAGCAGTGCCGTGAAGAGGACTGTCCTTCGTGCCATCTCCCGTTATCAAGAAATCCTTCGTGAGGAGAAAATGAAGGCAGTGCAGTTAACACTTGAGGCCTTCTTCAAGAAGAAATATTCATCTTCGCGGGAGGAAGATCGTCAGGATCCTTCGAAGGAGGCTGACGATCTAGCTCCCGTCAACTCTCCCCGTGAGTAGCTCATCCCACTTCGCCTCCCACCGGTGCCACGTAGGAGTAGGAGCGTAGTAGGTGCGACGGCAGTCGGTGGTCAACATTACGCAAGCTCCGAGATGTACTAGTGAGTGTTATTTTATGTTTTCGTTAATATTTCTTATGTTAATAACAAATAATTATTATTTCTACGTACAAATTACGTGTTTATTATTATTATTATTATCATTAGCGCTATTACTGATACCCCGATGTAGCGCTCATACCCCAGAAATAACACTGTCGGGGTACGCATCTCAATATATATAATGGTATAACGACCCGTTTAGCGCTGACTCGCTTAGCGTTTACTTTTTCAGGAACGCATGCTAAGCGGGGTATATATATATATATATATATATATATATATATATATATATATATATATATATATATATATATGATACACACAGACTGTGCATGGAACAAGGAACACTTCTGGGAAAATTAAATCCACTATAGTCCGAATAAGTAATGGTAAATGACAAATAATATAGTTTTTCTTTTTCATGATGTTAGCCCGACTTGGGCAACGGGTCACTCGCAAAGAGGCCCAAAAATATAGCTTCCCTCACCAGCTATCTGCAAAGCAGATAGGATCCAGCTTTGGGACAGGATCTAGGGGTTACAGCTACACCTAGCCTACTATATCCAGAACCTCAATATAAGCAAGAGACTCGTTCTGAAAATAGTAGGCTAGGTGTAGCTGTAATCCCTAGATCCTGTCCCATTGTCCCAAAGCTGGATCCTATCTGCTTTGCAGATAGTTGGTGATGGAAGCTATATTTTTGGGCCTCTTTGCGAGTGACCCGTTGCCCACGTCGGGCTAACATCTTGAAAAAGAAAAAACTATAGTGTTTATCATTTACCATTACTTATTCGGACTACAGTGGATTTAATTTTCCCAGAAGAGTTCCTTGTTCCATGCACGGTCTGTGTGTATCATGAAAAAACCTCAGGGGACCATTCTGAGTTCAATCATATACGTATATATGTATGATATATATATATATATATATATATATATATATATATATATATATATATATATATGCTGCAAACCCACAAGGAAAAAGAAAAACGATTCCAGGACCTTTCGTGTATTCAGAGCTACACCTCGTCAGGGAATGAAGATAAAAGGCGAGATGCCCTTAGATATATACAACGTACAGGAAAAACAAAACAATTAGCACATACTTAACAAGGGTTAATGAGAGGCAAAAGAAATTTTAACATGATATTGTCAATTTTATACATTCCCGCACTGTTATTGAAATTGTTTTTAAAATGAATAAATGCACATTCTAGAATATTTCTTTCTATTATACCTCTGTTTTTAACAAGCGCTTTAGAACTATCCCACTTGATGCTATGGTTACATCTATACATATGGTTAAATAAAGCATTGGAATTATTAGCTGTTTTACAAGCATATTTATGCTGTTTTACCCTAATATCTAACGTTTTACCGGATTGGCCTATATATACTGAGTTACATTGTGTACATCCGATCGAATACACACAACCAACAACATTATCAGGGCTATTCTTTATTAGGCGTGATTTAACAGTATTATTATACTTAAAGATTACATTAATGCCAATTGCTTTAAGTAAAGTTGGAAGGTATTGAAAATTAACATGGTAAGGTAGGCTAAGGATATTTTTACGCTGAAATTCCTTTACAATTACATTATTATAATACCTATTCTTGGCTTTCTTAAGACAGTTATCTAAAAATGAAATAGGATAACATAATTTAGTACCAATATTCATGATATTGCATAACTCGGAATCTAAAAATTCAGGACTGACAACTCTCAATGCTCGAAGAAACATAGCAGAGAAAATAGAGGATTTAATCGAAGGATGATGGTCAGAATAAAAATGCACATAAGAGTTATTATTAGTAGGCTTACGGTAGACTTCATATTTGAACTGATTAGAGCATCTCCAAATTTTTAGATCAAGAAAAAATAGGCTTCCATCATTTTCTTTTTCAACTGTGAACTTAATAGATGGGACTAAATTGTTGAGCCTACCAAGAAATAAGTCAACATCCAAATTATTAGGCCAAAGGCATAAAATATCATCTATATACCTGTACCAAACCAGGTTAAAATTAACAATCGTAGGCAAAATTCTACTTTCAAAAAATTCCATATATAAATTAGGTAGTACAGGTGAAAGGGGATTTCCCATAGCCAATCCACACGACATAGCATAAAACTTACTTTCAAACTGAAATTTACAATCTTTGACGCAAAGCTTAATTAACTCAATAAGAGTGTTGTGTTGAACAGGGAAAGAATATTCAGAGATCTTATCTTTTAAAAAATCAAGTAGGTCATCAACAGGGACTTTTGTGAATAGCGAGCATACATCGAAGCTTACCAATTTGAAATTAGGGTCATTAGGGAACTTCAGTTTGTCAATAAGATCCATACTATTTACAATATGTGACTCAGAAATAGAGCCAACTAACGGCGTTAATAAACTAACTAACCATTTTGATAGCTTATAGGTTACGGAGCAAACTGAGCTAACAATAGGCCTCATGGGATTATTAACTTTGTGTGTTTTTACTAAGCCGTACATATATGGTAGTGACGGATTGATACTAAGAAACTGCTGTGAAAGCCCATTATAGTTATTTTTTTAAATTTCTCTTAATTTTCTGTTAAACATTTTATTAACATCCTCCAATGGGTCTCTATTTAAAGGTTTGTACGTGTCACGATCACTCAATAACGTATTCATCTTTTCAACATAACTGTTTTTGTCCATGATGACGATCGAATTGGATTTGTCCGCTTTAGTAATATGTAATGAATCATTATTTTTAAGTGTTTTATTTTTTTCCACCGTTCCTCATGCGTGGAGAAGTACACTTTTGGACGATATTTACAACAACTTACGTAGAAGATGCAGAACTCAGAATAGGAAATTAAAGAATAGACTGGAGGATTTAATTCGCAATAGTTATTGGACCAAAAAAAGTGATTTTAGTAATATTGTTAACTTGTCGTCCCAAAAGCTAGACTTCAATACGAAATGTGCGTTAGGCTTTGGGTTAGGTTTCTCAGTCCCCAAAAAGCCCAGCAGTTTACTGATTGCTAAGTCTTTTATTAATTTTGAAAAACATAGTAATATATCCGAAAGTGAGGTGACTTTACCCAAAGATTGTGTGTATAGTGCTTTTAATACGAGGTATGAATCGAATTATCCTCTGAGGTTTGAAAAAGCCCTTAAAACACTTAAAAATAATGATTCATTACATATTACTAAAGCGGACAAATCCAATTCGATCGTCATCATGGACAAAAACAGTTATGTTGAAAAGATGAATACGTTATTGAGTGATCGTGACACGTACAAACCTCTAAATAGAGACCCATTGGAGGATGTTAATAAAATGTTTAACAGAAAATTAAGAGAAATATTAAAAAATAACTATAATGGGCTTTCACAGCAGTTTCTTAGTATCAATCCGTCACTACCATATCTGTACGGCTTAGTAAAAACACACAAAGTTAATAATCCAATGAGGCCTATTGTTAGCTCAGTGGGCTCCGTAACCTATAAGCTATCAAAATGGTTAGTCACATATTGTAAATAGCATGGATCTTATTGACAAACTGAAGTTCCCTAATGACCCTAATTTCAAATTGGTAAGCTTCGATGTATGCTCGCTATTCACAAAAGTCCCTGTTGATGACCTACTTGATTTTTTAAAAGATAAGATCTCTGAATATTCTTTCCCTGTTCAACACAACACTCTTATTGAGTTAATTAAGCTTTGTGTCAAGATTGTAAATTTCAGTTTGAAAATAAGTTTTATGCTATGTCGTTTGGATTGGCTATGGGAAATCCCCTTTCACCTGTACTAGCTAATTTATATATGGAATTTTTTGAAAGTAGAATTTTGCCTACGATTGTTAATTTTAACCTGGTTTGGTACAGGTATATAGATGATATTTTATGCCTTTGGCCTAATAATTTGGATGTTGACTTATTTCTTGGTAGGCTCAACAATTTAGTCCCATCTATTAAGTTCACAGTTGAAAAGAAAATGATGGAAGCCTATTTTTTCTTGACCTAAAAGTTTGGAGATGCTCTAATCAGTTCAAATATGAAGTCTACCGTAAGCCTACTAATAATAACTCTTATGTGCATTTTTATTCTGACCATCATCCTTCGATTAAATCCTCTATTTTCTCTGCTATGTTTTTCGAGCATTGAGAGTTGTCAGTCCTGAATTTTTAGATTCCGAGTTATGCAATATCATGAATATTGGTACTAAATTATGTTATTTCATTTTTAGATAACTGTCTTAAGAAAGCCAAGAATAGGTATTATAATAATGTAATTGTAAAGGAATTTCAGCGTAAAAATATCCTTAGCCTACCTTACCATGTTAATTTTCAATACCTTCCAACTTTACTTAAAGCAATTGGCATTAATGTAATCTTTAAGTATAATAATACTGTTAAATCACACCTAATAAAGAATAGCCTTGATAATGTTGTTGGTTGTGTGTATTCGATCGGATGTACACAATGTAACTCAGTGTATATAGGCCAAACCGGTAAAACGTTAGATATTAGGGTAAAACAGCATAAATATGCTTGTAGAACAGCTAATAATTCCAATGCTTTATTTAACCATATGTATAGATGTAACCATAGCATCAAGTGGGATAGTTCTAAAGCACTTGTTAAAAACAGAGATATAATAGAAAGAAATATTCTAGAATGTGCATTTATTCATTTTAAAAACAATTTCAATAACAGTGCGGGAATGTATAAAATTGACGATATCATGTTAAAATTTCTTTTACCTCTCATTAACCCTTGTTAAGTATGTGCTAATTGTTTTGTTTTTCCTGTACGTTGTATATATCTAAGGGCATCTCGCCTTTTATCTTCATTCCCTGACGAGGTGTAGCTCTGAATACACGAAAGGCCTTGGAATCGTTTTTCTTTTTCCTTGTGGGTTTGCAGCATTCATTCATTTCAGGTGTTTTTGTGAAATTCATCCCATAATATATATATATATATATATATATAATATAGAGATAGTTTTTTTTAGAAAGAAAGGTTCCAGAACTATGCTATGAGTTTTCTTCAACTTTTGCCAGTTGTTACCCTACTCCCTGACCATCCCGCCCCCCCAAAAAACTCCTTCCTATTCCTAAAATTTTGGCATGTAATTCTCCCCCCCACCTCAATAAATAAATAAAATCGGAATGAAAATAAAAACATCAAATTTTCTTCTGTATGTTGAGAATAAAAGGTACCGGAACGCCGTTCCGGCGCGTTTCTCCAGAAAGAGAGAGAGAGAAAGAGAGAATCAATATTGATGATACATACTCGTATGTACAGTATATGATAGATTATGTAAAAAAGTGTTCACTGTTTTTAAAATAAAAGCCTCATAAACCCATTCAGGGTAGGAACAGTAAGTAGAGTTGGCAGTGCTCCAAATTTGCTGGCTCCAGCTCGGGAGTGCTCCACTGACTCATCTCCTACTCCAAGCTGGCTCCACAGCTGAGAGTTACCCCTAGTTCCAGCTCCGGAGCTGTTCCACTAACTCAGTTGCAGCTCCAGAAATACTCCACTAACCCCTTGTGACTTGTTACTGGCAGGAATTCTTATGGTCCTTCCTGTCGCTGATTTATTTTCTATTTTTAACTTGTCGTACTCAGCAGAGTGTGGAAGAGTGCTTGCATTTTGCGTACAGTGTCTATCTTTGGAGTTATTCAGCGTAATGGTGATACATAGTTGTGAGTAGCTGCAATGTGTGTAATTCTCTGAATTGTAAGTGTGATAAAGTTTCTAGTAAATACTAAGTGCTTGCAGCGTTTATACAGCTTGAATTTTAGTTGGTCAGAGTAATGGTTTTAGGGTGCTCAAAAGTATCTGCTTTTTATGACATTCTAATCAATTATAAAAAAACGTGTCTTTTCTCGTAATCGTACGATTTACTATCCATACTTGGCAAACTGGTACGCCAGGACACTATATTACAATTAAAAAATACTGTACGCATATTCGTACACTCAACATCAGCGGTCCGGTTTGTTTACAACTAGTGTTTTACACGCTCAAAGAAAATCGTTCAACGTCAAACCGTCCAAAACACCAATCGCTTGTGATCGGCTCCCATCCCCTAAACTTGCTGACATTTACTCTACTATAAGTGGAGCAGCTCCAGGCTTCAGCTGAAGTTCCAAGTTCCGTAGCGCTGTGATAAGTCTGGCCCCAGCTCTGTTCCGGCTTCACAATCCCAGCTCCAGCTCCGCTCCGGCTCCGGAGCAGAGTTTAAACAATTGGCCTGCTCCGCTCCGGTTAAGAATCTTGGAGATGGCTCCTAGCTTCGGAGCCGGAGCATTGCCAACCCTAACTGGAAGCACAATGCTTTAAATTATAATCCAATGAAATTATAATCCAAATTTCCAAAGCAATAATCATTTCGTGACTTGTGTCGTTAGTTCGCTTTGCAAAGACTCCTGGCTTTATACAGTAGGTTGGTGAGCATGATTCATCAGTAGGAAGATGAACCGCGAGTTTGTGTTTTTTCCCCAAAGGTAATTATAGATGTACACTATGGTGTTTCAAAAATGACTCGCTCTCATATCAGAACTTGCACTGTTCATATTCCATTATCACTAGTATCAGTAAACACCAAAGAGAAAATTGAGCTCTTAATATGAAGGGGAAGGGGTGGTTCATGGGCGAGGTGGGTGGAGGATTATTATGATTACTAATCAGTGTCAGCTCTCAAGTCGATGTTGTGCTTACTCATTAATGAAGGATCACAGTCTGAAAAATGCAAAATAAATACGCTAATTAATAATCAGTCAGATCAATCTATAAATCAATCAAAAGAAATATACTAAATAATATCAAAATATACTTAATTAGCCTTTGAATACCCGCTCCCCATGAACCACCCGTTCATCTATATACTGTAGTAAGAGCTCAATTTTTTTTTGGAGTTTACTGATACTAGTGGTGGTAATGGGAATATGGACAGTGCAAGTTCTGATATGAGTGCGTCATTTTTGAAATACCCTAAATTGTACCCATTCGAATCGCAAGTGCATTTGTGTCAGCTACAGCTTGCTTTATACACAAAACTGGACCAAACACACAGACTCTCTGTAATTTCAAACCTTCCTTTTATCCATGCCTTTAATATATATATATACTGTATATATATATATATATATATATATATATATAATATATATATATATATATATATATATATATATATATATATTAATACGTAGGGAATCCAAAAAGTTTCCGGAAAATTCAAAAAGCTTTAATACAAAAACCCTTTAATAAAAGTTCCAGAATGGTCAAATAACTTTAATAAAAGAAAACAAAAGAGGATATACGTTTAGGAATGCTCAACAACGTTCGACATAATTCCCACCTATCTCTATACACTTTTCTAAGCGATGTTTCCAGCGTTCCAATCCTTTTTATAAAATTCAGAGTTTTCGACTGAAACCATCTCAAAACTGCTGTTCTGGCATGCTATCGAGTCGAAACGCGTTCCTTTTATGTGATCCTTCAATTTTGGAATAAAAAAAAGTCGGAAGGGGCTAGATCCGGAATGTAGGGGGGGGGGTGAGGTATGATTTCCATCGAAATTCCCGTAACACGACTCTTGAGGCATTTGCAGTGTGAGCAGGTGCATGTCGTGATGGAAAAGCACCCCGCGATGAAGTTTACCAGGTCTTTTTTCAACAAGCTTATCTTTCAGCTTCCTCAAAACATTTTCATAATATTGGGCGGTGACTGTTTTTTGTCCTTCAAGAAAGTCCACTAAAATTATCCTTCACAATCCCAAAAAATTGTAGCCATTACCTTTTTAGCTGATCTTTCTGCTTAAATTGATTGGGCCATTGATCCTGTTGGGAGCCATTGTTCTGACTGAACTTTGCTTTCCGGATCATACTGATAAATCCAGGTTTCATCCCCTGTTACAAGTCTATGCATAAAACAATCTTCATGAACTTCCATTCGATTCAAAAGATCAACAGAAAGACTAGCCTTTGGTCAAACTGTTCTTGGCGCAACGCTTTAGGCACCCACCGAGCAGAAAAGTTTGCTAAGTTCTAAGGTATCCACCAAAATGGAATGAGCAGAACCACGAGAGATACCCACCTCATTGGCTATTATTTCACAGGAAATTGGACGATCTTTTTCGACTAGTGACCGAACAGCAGCAAACAGTTTCTTCATTAATTGATGTTGATGGCCTTCCACTCCTTTTGGTTATCATTAAGAACCTCTTGACCCGTTTGAATCTTTTGATCCAGTCATAAACGACTGATTTCTTAGGTACTCATCTCCATAAACTTCACGTAAGGCATCAAGTATTTGTGGTGGTTTCCATTTAAGTTTTGTTAGGAATTTAATGTTAGCTCACTCGAATTTTGAGATTTCCGTTGCCATGAAAAATAGGGTTCTTTTTAACTCCGTCTTAAAGCACTGTCACCAAGGTTGTGTAAGTCTTAGCATGGCCTAATATGTATGAAGGTCCAAATTCATGTCAAAACAAGAATTCATTAAATTCTATGTATATATATATATTAATATAGATATATATATATATATATATATATAATACACAGTATAATATAATATATATATATATATATAATATATATATATATAATATATATATATATATATATAAAGGAAATAGTTTGATTTGACAGCCATAAGATGAAGGTTTCCTTAGCCAAAATTTTTCGCATGCTCTTTATAGTAGAACCTTACTCATAATTAGTGAAAGGAAATCTAAAGCTGTAATAAAATGAAAATTCTCTACATATGTGTGTGAGAAATATTTATATAAAATTATTTGACCTATATATATATATATATATTTATATATTCATTCCGTTATATTAACGGTATTCCAGTTTTTCTTTGACCCCCCAATTATTTTTATGATGGTTGTAGTAAAACTAATTTCATATTTCATAATAACCATGAAAAATTTAACATCTAGACTCTACTTTTATTTGATAATAATGAAAAGCAAAGCTCTATTAAGCGAAGCAGCTGCGAATGTATAGTGTGATTATTTAATTATGGTACATTTTTAAGACACAAATAAAAGTCATTGGTTTAACTTACGTTCATGGAACTTTGCACGATTATCATAAAAGATGAGAGGTTTTGTTATGCAGGCGCGCAACATGTCCAAAGGATCCTCCCCTTTGCGAAAATTACGCGAACGACGAATCTGGATAGTTTAATTTCTTATCATGGTTTCCATCGTGGCGATCTTTGGTTCATTCCTTTTTTTTAATACAACGGTATAGAGCCAAATATTTACTTCTGCCTCCTCCAAGACCAGTTCATCTCATTTTTTTATGGGACAGGACACTGATATGAACTTGGTTGCGGAAGGACAGCGCAAGATCTTATTCAGCAAATGTCGGTCGTTTTGAACTCTTTTCATGAAATATTTGGGTTCAGCGCTTCTATCTAACATCTACTTTTCCCTACTTTCTCTTACGTGGTCTTGCATGGACTTCTCTGTCACCCGACATCAATCACTATGATATTTTTCTTATGGGAATATCTAAAGAACGGGCTTTTAAAAGGAAATCCCAGGACACTGAGAGCCCTAAAAGCGGTTACTGAACTTGAAGCCAGCCCAGCCCCATTTTATACGTGGAAACTCTGGAGGCCATGATAAAAAATTACACCGGCCAGATTTGTCACATAATTTTGCAAAAGGGAGGACAGTTTGAGCACGTTGAATGCTCGTAAAAGAAACTCCCATTCTTCCACAATAATAGTGCCAAGTTTCATGCATCGTAACTTAATCCATTAATTTTTAATTATTTTTCAAAAGTGTGGCGTAATTAAAGAGTCACCCTGTGTATATATATATATATATATATATATATATATATATATATATATATGAATAATAATAATTATAAAATTATAGACTTTACTCGAATAATATATATAATATATATATTATATATATATATATATATATATATATATATATATATATCGAAGCTTTCAAAATGTTAAGATGTTAAGTAGCAGACTATGCAACTTGTTATCGTAAATAAATGGTTCCAATAAAGAGTTCTAATACCTTCCATCGTTATCTTATAGTCTGTTTTAGAAGTAATATTAACTGTCTGTCGTATATGAATTCAGTTTTCTTAAATTTCAGGCACTTGAATTTGACATAAGAATTTTTTAATGCTTCTGTTTATCTTAAATGAGAGGGTGGAGCCCAAACAAACTAGTGGCGGACTGATCTCAGACGCTGATTGGCAGTTCTGTGGTGATGGGCGGGGTCATTTGCATACGGAATGGGTCTACGGTTTTCTAGATACACGATGGTCTATTTAGAAAATAACATCTATGCTACTCGGCTGGTAGGAGCAATGTGTTTCGGTTCATCTTCTTTTTTTTATATTGGTCAATTATATTCCCATTACCCATTTTAAAATCTGACCTTCTGTTTTCTGTTTACTGCTTTTAAAAATAGTTACCCCTGACAATAAATGTATTTACGAGATCGTAAATGTAAATCTATCCTTTCTTTCATTTCCTACGATGTTGGTTGCGCGCGGGGATTCGCTTCGAGCGAGTAGACGAGAACGCTTTCAATAGCTTCGCCTTCATAAAATAAAAACACAATGAGTAGATATTTACGAAATAAAGACCGGACATCTTTTTTTTTTTTTTTGATTTATTATTTGATGAGCGATCCTTAGGGGCTAAACAAACAAGAGTTCACTGAAAAACAAACAATGAAAAATTTTCAAAGAGAGTGTTAAATTTTTTATCTATAGAGTGAACTGGAAGGCTTTACAAAAGCTTCAGTCGTGTTAAAAGATCTAACTTAAGATTCTCTTCAGCTTGTTATGACCTAAGTGAAGTTTTAATTATATGCAAAAGTTTTATTAATGGTCCACCTGTAGAATATATACATATATATCATAAGTCTGCATATAGATATTTACCTGTTTTGTGTATATATATATATATATATATATTATATATATATATTATTATTTATTTCTTCCGGTACATCACTGGTTACGGTGGTGGACTCTGAGCAGTGTGTCGTTGGTACGTCCCCGGCAGCTGGCATCGGATGGAGTTGAGTTGGTCGTTTACTCCGTTTTTGCTCCCGCTCAGGTGAACTTTGAGACGCTCCCCACCCCCGCACGTAGTGGGGAAATGTGCTTCTTAGATGTTACTTTGAATTATGCTTATTATATTATTATTATCATCATCATTATTATTATTATTATTATTAAAAAAATAATGGTACCCTAATTATGTACTGATGACACTCCTACACCATCATATATCATAATAATAATAATGTTTATATATATATATATATATATATATATATATATATGTTAAACACAAAACCGTGCATGGAACAAGGAACTCTTCTGGGAAAATTAAATCCACTATAGTCCGAATAAGTAATGGTAAATGACAAATACCATAGTTTTTTTCTTTTTCATGATTTTAGCCCGACGTGGGCAACGGGTCTCTCGCAAAGAGATCCCATAAATATAGCTTCCCTCACCAGCTATCTGCAAAGCAGACAGGATCCAGCTTTGGGACATGGATCTAGGGTTTAAAAGCAAGCTAGATCCTACATTCAGACACCTTATATAAGTAAAAGACTCGTTGCATTCACGTCGTGTTGAATAAATCAAAGAAAAAGGGGGTAACTTTGTATTTTTTAGCCAAAAAAACCAAAACTTAAACCTCAACCGGGACATTGAGCGTCCACTTTTCAAGGCACGAAACACGTCCGTTTAGTATACACAAACTCAGAATGGTTCCCGAGAACATTATATATAAACACAAACCGTGCATGGAACAAAGGAACTCTTCTGGGAAAATTAAATCCACTATAGTCCGAATAAGTAATGGTAAATGACAAATACCATAGTTTTTTCTTTTTCATGATTTAGCCCGACGTGGGCAACGGGTCTCTCGCAAAGAGAGATGGGATCTCTTTGCGAGAGACCCGTTGCCCACGTCGGGCTAAAATCATGAAAAAGAAAAAAACTATGGTATTTGTCATTTACCATTACTTATTCGGACTATAGTGGATTTAATTTCCCAGAAGAGTTCCTTGTTCCATGCACGGTTTGTGTTTAACATATAATGTTCTCAGGGAACCATTCTGAGTTTGTGTATACTAAACGGACGTGTTTCGTGCCTTGAAAAGTGGACGCTCAATGTCCCGGTTGAGGTTTAAGTTTGGTTTTTTTGGCTAAAAATACAATAGTTACCCCCTTTTCTTTGATTTATTCAACACGACGTGAATGCAACGAGTATTTACTTATATAGAGGTTCTGAATGTAGGGATCTAGGCTTGCTTTAAACCCTAGATCCATGTCCCAAGCTGGATCCTGTCTGCTTTGCAGATAGCTGGTGAGGGAAGCTATATTTATGGGATCTCTTTGCGAGAGACCGTTGCCCACGTCGGGCTAAAATCATGAAAAAGAAAAAAACTATGGTATTTGTCATTTACCATTACTTATTCGGACTATAGTGGATTTAATTTTCCAAGAAGAGTCCTTGTTCCATGCACGGTTGTGTTTAACATATAATGTTCTCAGGGAACCATTCTGGTTGTGTTATATATATATATATATATATATATATATATATATATATATATATATATATTCTTATTACAGTCGCACGTGACTATTGTAACCAACTATAAGGTATGAATCATATCATAGTTAGGAATAATAAACCTTTAAAAAATATATCATTGTCTGTTAATTTAACATTAAGCGTTCAACTTAAAGAAAAGATAAATGAAATAAATGCGATAAATTAACCATTATTTATTTAACAATTTTTAAACTAGTCAACATATGTTTAAAATTTATTATTAAATACTTAAAAGAAATAAAGATGACATTAAGTAGTAGGTTTTGTTAATATATGAGGTAACCATGGCAACGGAACTTTATTTGTAATAAGGTACTTGGAGTATATATATAAATATGATGCAAACCCACAGGGATATATATATATATATATATAGGGTGAACCAAATGTAGGTGACAGTAAATGATAACGTTATTTTGAGAATACATATTTAATTTTTTGTATACTATAATACAAAATAAAATTAGATAAATTTAGTTATAATATTTAATATAATATAACACAAACACCATAGTTATAATGAACACCATAGTTATAATATAATATAACACAAAACCGTATTCAATCTACTGTCCACCTACTTTTGGTTCACCGTGTATATATATATATATATATTATCTATATTATATATATATATATATATATATAATATATATAGATTAAAACAGGTTTTAATGTATAACGTACCCATAACAAGGCAACTTTGGTTATAATATGGTGTCTGGTGTTCCTCCATAGGCGTGAGTTTAATTATTTTTATTATACCTATTC